>JXPG01004940.1:0-11369 GCA_001015175.1 Megaselia abdita | reverse complement strand
AAAAAAAAAAAAAAAAAAAAAAAAAATCCTTAAAAAGAATTTCAGAATTTGTTTAACATTTTTTTTCTATTAATTTTTAATAAAATGTTTGATTTTCTAAAAAGTCTTTAAAAATATTTGATTTGTAAAAATCAATGATTAACATTAAACAAAAAATGGCTGAAATTTGTTATTTTTGTGTTTTTTTCTAACACAAACGAAATATAACAAACTATTTTTGATTAAAAAGTACACAAAATATTAGTATAAAATATGTAGATTGTTTTAAAATTTTAGTGCAATTTCATTAATGAACATTTTTTTAAAAGCGCAATATTTTAGTTGCTACTGAGTTCTTCTTAATTTAAAGACTAATTATTAAGTACAGATAATTTTGAGAAAAAAAATTAGGGCTTGAACAGGCTTATTTTACCCTACACATTTCTTGTACGAACCCTGGAAAAATAGAAAAATTCTTTATTTAATCAATTTAAAGACTTTCTAAAACAAGAATTTCGTTAAAAAGGCAATTTATTTTTTGAGATGTCATGTCAAAAAGTGACGAAAATTATAATCTTTAAACTTTTACTTCTTGAATATTGATCGATTTGGTTTATTTCCAATTATTTAACCATAACCTATCTATCACATATTATAGTTAAATAAAATTTGAAATAAATATGAAGCTAGAGTAAAACAGTAATGTTAATAAAATATGGTAATTAATCTTTCTTTTGTTGAAACCAAAACCATCACCATTATCTTTAGACTGTTGGCTTCTAATTGCAGAGACAAAAATATAATACAAAAGAATGATGTCAATATTTGTTTCATAAAATATAAGGAATGTAATCTAAACTAAATTTCACAACGAACCAAAGATGGCTCATATTTATTTATATTCTAAACACAACAAATCAATTAATTTTACCTACTTTGAAAAGCCTAATCAAAAAGATTAAATGCCTTGATTTTACACAGTTCAGTCTTATCACAATCAAGTTTATTCGCTTATTTCCTGCTGGCTTTCATCCGTCTCACGTAAACCTTTTGCAACGCAGGTTTTTAGAATTCTAATATTTCTGTTATCTAAATATTTTTTCTCTTAAGCTATATAAAAACTACTCTATTATTTAGCAAAAAAATCTCATTGAGCTAAACAAATAGACTATTATACTAAATGCTCATTAATATTTGACACTTTCCATATTTTTAAGACATAGTAAAATAATACAGACAAATTTATTACCTTTATTTACAGAGGAATTCCACCATCAACGCTCAGAATCCTTGATTGGAGTGAGCACGAAGTCTTTAAGTCGACGAAATAGTTGCAACAGTATGCCTAATATAAATGTTTCTCGCTCAGAATTTAGAAATACTTGTGATATTAATGTATACTCTAAAATTCTTTTGGAAAACAATCAATTGGAGAGTAATGTGAGTGAAACGAATCGAGATTTTGAAATGGCAGCAGCTGTAAGAACAACAGCAACAAATGTAACCCAAATGAACACTGTACCGACAAGTTTGACATGGAATGGAAGGAACATTTCCGAAAGTAAAGACGTATATTTAGGTGGTAGCTGTTATTTACGAACTAAATGGAGAAACCTTGTGGCTATACCATTTCTGGAATCACAAGGACTCACATATCATTTACCGTTGTTACATGAAAGTATACCATCAAACTCGAAGGATGGTCACTGCACTGTGCAGTGGCAGAATCTCTATAATCCTGTGGTATTAGACTCAAGTAATGTACTGTTTTTTTATATATCGAATGAAACAAGGTCCCTAGCTCCTATGACGCTGGCAGCACATTGCATTGGCTTAATGTACAATGTAGTTTTATGTATTCAAATGTTACCTGATCAATGTATTATTGGAAACGAGTTGGTGAGTTTTTTGTTTCTGTCTTTCTTTTTTTTTATTTTACTATTATTTTATATGTTCAATTGCAGTTGACACGTACAGCTGTTAAAGACTATAACCGTGGTCGATCGTATTTATTAGATCTTGCGAAAAGCTTGAATGTGCCCGTGTTTGATGATCTCCAACCAGCTTTGGAATGTGTTGTACAAAGAGTAAAAAATTCTAATTTATGTAAATAATAATAGTTTTTGTTATTTTTGTTTTTTAATTTAACAATCGTCTTTTAAGAAAACCAACTATTTTGGCCCTAACTAAATACTTATAACAAAATTGTTAACTTTAATAATAAAATATTTTTATTACTTTTTTATTATTATTTTAAATTAATTATTAAAATTATTAAATTGATTTTACTAAAATATTGGATATGAATGACATTTTTTTAGTACCAAGATAAAATTTTTGATTTCAACGTAAAGTTTTTGTTGTTTTATTTTCTTTTTGTCATTGAAGGTACGGTAGTTATCATAATTTGGGTACATTTTTTTATGTTTTCGTCTTCAATCTTGAATATCTCGAAAGTTATTTTAGCTAAAAACAAGGAATAACTTTTCAGAAGAACCGGGCAAGCATTGCGAACATTATGAAATTCAGACTTTTAGTCACTTTTAGTCCTTCGAGAGACCCTCGACTAAATCAGCTGAGAAATTATCAAAATATAGCGAACTAAAACTTGACTAGAAGAAAAGAAAAACGAAAGACTAATTGAAAAAATTTGAAAGCAGTGACTTGCAGGAGCTTCATCAACTGCAGTTTGGAGAGACCGCCAGTGAAATCCACATCAAGACAAATCTGAAGAAATTCCTTGGATTTGAAGAAGATAATTTTTAAGCAAATGTTTATTACACCGTAAAGAATTTCGACACTGAGGATCTTATAATGATTTGTCAACAACTTGGAATTACGCCATCGGAGAACTCGCTAGAAGATGCCACATCCATCAACATCACCTTCCATCAGTTACAGACAGCAGTCATCGGTTGTCCACGACATGAAAAATAAACTTATTGATTTAGAAAAAGTACTAATCGATATTGAAGAAGGAAATAAGGAATTTGTAACAGTGAGTAGAAAAACAACAATACTTCAAAACCGTATTAGTNCCTTCGCATCGAATCCATCAACATCATCTTCCATCAGTTACAGACAGCAGTCATCGGTTGTCCACGACATGAAAAATAAACTTATTGATTTAGAAAAAGTACTAATCGATATTGAAGAAGGAAATAAGGAATTTGTAACAGTGAGTAGAAAAACAACAATACTTCAAAACCGTATTAGTTTAGAGGAAGAGCGGAAGTTAGAGCTTTTAGAATAACATAAAATACTTCAAACAAATGCAGCCGAAAGTTCAAGCTTTAATTTTCACTCTATGTTACTAAAAAATCCGCAAAACCTGAAACTGTCCGACTTTGATGGGTTAATGCCTCGACTGGCATTACTTCGCTCTGCAATACAATACATGGACTGAAAAGTACAAACTGTCTAAAGAGGAAAATTTATTGATTCGTTTGAACGAAAACAAAAAAGGAGATGCTCGATTGAAAGTTGATTTACTGCTCAAATCTAGTAATAATCCGTCTTGCATCATGAACGTATTAAATATGCAAATGTGTGAACATTTCAAAGCTCTAGATGCTAACAAACGTTCTTCCACTGTAAAGAAATTAAATTTCTGTATGTTTTGCTTGAACAAACATTTTGGTTTCTGTCGAAAACGTAAATTATGCACAGTAGAAAATTGTGGAAAATACCACCAGATGACAAAAACAATGTCGTAGCTTGTATTCAAACGAAATCAGTTGTATTACTGATAAGGCTACCAATCAAAGTGAAAGTCAATAATGTAAAAGATTGTAAAGACCTTGGCTTTCCTCTACGATGGAATCCCTTATTGACAAAAGCGTTGCGGATGACATGGGATTGCAAGGTAAACAAGTGCCTATAAGCTTTCAGTGGAAAGGCGACATTCGTAGAGAGTCCGATTATTTCTTCAAAGTTGATAATGTCCATACTGTAGACAATCTACGACTCCCTAAACAGAGAATAAGTATAGACCATCTTTTGAAATCGTTCCAAAAACTTAAAAATGTTGACATTTCAAAGTCTTATGAAGGCGCACCTGTTATTTTACTGGGACAAAATCTTGCAAAGCTAATTACCAATCGACAGACAATTGAAATTCCTAAAGGAGGTCCTTTCATATCAAAAACAAAATTGGGATGCGCGGTAATGGTCCAGTTACAATTTTCGGAAAACCTGTATGAATTACTAGAAAGCATCGTAACACAGCAATTTCAACAACAAAATATAGATTTGTATCTTCAAAAAGATGAAATCGAAAACGCAGAAGTTATCGAGCAACTGCAGAAAATGTAATGATCTAGAGTCTGATTGGTTATGCCCAATTATTGGAATACTCATACGAAATGAAATGTGTAACAGGGTCAAAATCCAGGGCGACGACACATTTGCTCAGTGTTTTTTATGGAGAAACACGGATGCCAAGAAACCAATAGAGCTTTACCAGAAGAAGGCAATGCTATTTGCATTAACTGCGCGTTAATTTGGAGCGACGTCATTCATGTCGATGTAACATCAAAGTGGTTAAAATGCTTGGCTGAAATAAGTCACGATTCATAGAATATAATTTCAAAATTGATGAAGACAATATATTCCGCCTTCAAGAAAAAATAAGATCTAATCAATTCGTATAAGATGGTATGATAACCTGTAATACTTGATGGTTAACATAAGTTTACGAAATTACTAATCTTAAACATTCACAATCAACTTGAGCACTTTGGAGTTCAAAGCATTATTCACGAGCTTAGAAGAAACTTTTGGATGCCAAGACTGGCAACTAAAATTAAGGAAGCTGGAAGATTTTGTATAAAGTGTCGCAAAGCTTACAACCCGACAATTGGAGACCTTATTCCTGAACGATTGAGAGTTTTTAAAAAGGCTTTTTGTAGTTGGTATAGATTTATTTTAGTGAAAAACAAAAGAACAATCTGTCAGCGATATGGGGTCCTATTCACGTGTTTCACTAACATTGAAATAGCCCACTAACTAACCTCCGATTCATGCATACAAGCCATTCGAACAACAGCAGCACTTAAAGGAAAAATCAAGGAAGTAATTTCCGACAATGCTAGAAATTTCAAGGCCTTTCTGCCGAGCTGTTGCAATGTCTTGAAGAATTAGATCCTGATGAAATTGAAAGGCCCTAGTGAACCTTACGATTGAGTAGCAATTCATCCCGACCAGAGCTCCTCACTTCGGTGGTTGCTGGGAGAGATTGATAGGCTGTTTCAAAAAAGCGATGTCATCCGTTATTCCATCGAACATATACCTGACGAAATTCTCAAGACCGTCTTCATACGTTTTGAATTCGAGACCGTACATTTTGGAATCGAATGACCCTAACGATCAGTTATCATTGACTCCAAACGATATCCTCATACCAAAATTTATTGAAGTAGAGCCAAATACACCCACTTCAACATCAGTTCAAAAGAGACAATGGAGAATCTGCGAAGCCGTCGTAGACAATGTTTGGAACCGCTTCATCAAGGAATACGTTCCTAGTATTCTGAACAATAAGTTGAGGAAGTACACCAATGACGTTAAGATTAGTGTGGGCGATTTGGTGTATGTAAAAAGTCAGTTGAATAGAGGAAGATGGCCAATTGGAAAGCTGACCCGGCTGTATCCTGGCAGAGATGGTACCATCAGAATAGTAGATGTCCAGTTCAATTTGAAGACAGAAAAAGCCCATATACCCGCCACCCTTTGAAAATTAATTTTGATAACTTATTGTAACTATGTGTAATTCATTATTTTTTAATTGCATTTTTTTGGCTGTGGAGAATGTTTAAAATACTTTGTACTTTTTATCCTTTCTGTTTTATGTTAAAGAAATTGGTTCTGACATTAGATTAAAAAACAAATAAGGATTTTATTTCCAACACATGAATTAGTTTTTTTTTAATTAATTATTTTATAAATAAAAGTTCTTGTTCACAATTTGGCTCTACAGTTCCGACTAATTTGGGTCCAATTTTAATTTTTAGGAATAACATTAATTTTTCAATATATACAAAAAAAACAAATATTTTTCATGAAATTAAAAAAAAATTCACTTTGTCTTTTAAGATTTCGTTATCTTGATTTTTGATGAGATATTTTGTTGATGTTAATTGTAGATGATCTTGAAAATGCTCTAGTGAAATTTACTAAAAATATTTCAATTGTACTTTCTAAACACAAAATAAAACACCTTTAGAATAAAAAGGAAAAGAGAATCAAATGTTGCGTTGAAAAAGTACTCCAAAAATCTTATTTGAAAAATAAAGAACGTCGCTGGAAATAAAGAAGCACATATTTGATTCTTAAAAAACTATTGAGAAATTATTGTTAAAAAAGAGAGGACGTCTTTGATTCTTCAACAAACGATTGAGCAATACTTTGAATAGAGAGTGGTTTCTACTTGGGAAGTATTATTTTATCTTTCAAAAGATCTTTTAAAATTTCAATTCGATTTTTGAAAAGCCTTGAATAGAATAGATATTTTCCAAAAAATCAATTTTTCAAAGTTAATTCGGCAAACAAATTCTTGCATTTCAATAGGTTATTAAACATTATTTCTTTGAATTACTTACTTTCATTTTATTTTGTGTGTAAAAAATACAAAAGTAAAATAGACCCAATTTATGAACAATAGAGCAAAAAGTACATCAGAGGGCTAAATTAAACAAAAAATGTAATGTTCGTAAAAATAATTTTATTATGTTTAAAATGAGAAATTTGTGTTCTTGTTATAATAAATTTATTTTCTACGATTCTATGCTCCATACGCATTATAATGTTTAATGAATTTCTAACATTCACATATTTGGCTATTTAAAAGAATACCCGAGCTAAAATCCGATAATAAATACATTAAAATAAAAATTAATCTGATTTTACGTCTTCAAATAACATATTTTTTTTAATTGAACAAATAAAGTTAATCAACTGAAAAACAAGTTGGAGAAAACTTTACACGTTTTTATTTTCAATATATTTTTTACTTTTAAAGCAAAGGTTACTTCTTAAATTTTGTAATCGGCTTTTTTTTTTATGTTTATAAACTTAAATTTCAAACAACTATAAACAACAAAAAATCTATAAAACCTTACTTTTTTTATTTTGAAAAGTTTGTTTTTATTTTTTAAAGAAAGTTTTCTTTATCTGGAATATTAATTCAATTAAATTTTGCAATTGATTTTTTTAGTATCAGAAATAAATACATATATTGAAAAGCAATGGACTCTAAATAACAACTAGTGTTTAATTTTTTTTCAATTTGACCAACAACAAAGATGTTATGTAATTTTTTTTAAAGTTTATTAAATTAAGAAGTTTAAAAAAAAATGTTCCATATATTGTTTTTGAAAAAAAAAACGCAAATTGACTGCACTCGTTTTTTGACATTTTCACACTGGATATTTATCTTCAAATTCATGTTTTAAATTATTTTGTATAATTTTTTTAAACATGCTCTATTACTTTTATATTTCAATTAATATATTTTTTTAAATTTATGTTATCTTAAAAACTCAATTTAAAAAATAAATGAATGTTTGAAAAAATATTTTTATTGCCGTTTTTGATAATGGTTTGAAAAAACAAACAAACCGAAACGTCAAACTATCGTATTTTATTTATATGGTTGTGGAATATCAAGAAATCTATCTTCGAAAAAAATAAAACCAACCAAGAAATTTAATTGTTTGTAAAAAATAAAACTTCAGTTAATTTAACTTTTTTTAATAATACTATTCGATATTCTTACAAAAAGTACAAAAAATAGTTATAAGTAAATTGGACTCATTGCGGCTGGACAAAACAGAAAGATTATACACTGATCATTATTTGAATTTTCACACACAGAGTTCAAAGATTTGTGGCATAATAATCAAATGAAGGAATTCATTCCACCACACTAACCGAACAAACAAGTTTTGATATCCCTAGATAAGATTCCTTTTTCATCTTGAAGACAAGTTAAACAAATGACATAAGACTTCATTTGTCAATATACAAGGAGGATCGTTGTCAGAGCTTGAACGTCCGCAATAGCAGTTAGCTTAAAACAAAGGTAACACAAATTTTGGCAAAAAAATTCAAAGAACCCTAATGTGACTTCCTTTCAGTCAACTAATTGACCACTTCCCAAAACCTTTTACAAAAGAAAAAGCAATTCCCCAAACCAATACTACAAACTCAAATAATTAAATGTCAAAGTAAAAAAAAATTGTTAATATATAATTTTATTTGTTTTAACATTTGTTTCGTAAAAAACACCGATGAAAGTGCAAAGTAAGATGATTTACAATTTATCCAAATATTGTTGAAGATCTGGTAGTCCTTCTTTGAGACCCTTACGTTTACGAGTATCCTGTACGATTGTGAAAGGTTTGCTAGAAGGTTCGAATGGATCTCCTGGAAGAACTTGCCAATGGTCGAACACACATTGTGGGAAAGCTTGTCCTCCAGTATTTGAACGTAAATCAGCAGTGAATCCGAAAGATTCGTTTACTGGCAAATAGGCTTTGACGACGAACATAGGTGTACCAGCGACCTGACTTTCTTCGAAAACGTGTCCTCTACGTCTGTTCAAAACTCCGTAGATTCCACCAACAGCGACTTCTGGGCATTGGATTTCACACAAGTAAACTGGCTCCATAAGACGTGGTCCAGCAGTGATAGCAGCGGCGTACAAGACACGGCGAGTGGTTGGGATGATTTGACCACCTCCACGATGGATAGCATCAGCGTGCAAAGCAACATCATAAATGTTGAAACGGACACCTGTTGGAAAAATGTTGGATTTAGTTTATTTGTTGTTTTCTATTGTTGGGTTTTCAAGTTTAAAGGTGTGGAATTGATTTCCTCAGTCCTGTTGAGCTTGATAATTTGACATCAAAATGGTCAGTTATGAAAATGTCATCATGAATGAATCAATTTGTTTTGTTTATATGAGCTGAAGTTGATGTAAGTTATTTAAATTTTATTTCTTGTCTATTATTTTTTCAGTGAAAAATAGGAACTTGTGATAATTCCCATAATTTGTCTCAATCCCTAACAAAATTAAGAAAATAATTAAAAGAAACGTTCCATAACAACCCTAATAACTTTCATCAACTACGCTCATACAATAACAGTAAAAATAAAAAAAAAATACAAACCTCTCATGTTTTCGTCGGACAAGACACCTTCTTTACTTGCCCATTGGAATCCAGCAACGACGGAATCCTTGATTTCATTCAAGTATTGCACTCCCTTGGTACAATCGATGATGAAGTTGGGACCAGTACCGTCTGGGCCGAAGCACCAGATCTTCCTAGCTTCAGTTACATCATAATCGTATTTCTCGGCCAAGTAACGGGCACGAACCTTGAAGTCACCCTTTGAGCTGACATCACCGTTGTCGATGTCTTCAGCCAAACCATCAGGCATGGGGCAGGCCTTCATGAAGAGACGGTTGTGCTTGTTTGGAGACTTGGACAAACACATCATGGTTGATTCCTCGTTGACGGTTTCACGGTAGGATACAACGGGGTCGGATTTTTTCAATGGAATGCAAGCATGATCTTCTTCTAAATCCTTGAGACAGATTTCCAAATGTAACTCTCCAGCGCCAGCAATGATGTGTTCACCGGACTCTTCAATAATACATTGGACCATAGGATCGGACTTGGCCAATCTCTTCAAACCTTCAACAAGTTTTGGTAAATCAGCAGGGTTCTTGGGCTCAACAGCAACACGCACAACAGGTGACACGGAGAATTTCATGACCTTCATGTTGTGAGCGTCCTTGAATGTGGTGATGGTTCCGGTCTTGACCAAGAATTGATCGACACCGACCAAACCGCAAATGTTACCAGATGGAACATCTTCAATGGCTTCGACGTAACGTCCCATCATCAAGATTGTTCTTTGGATGGCCTTTTCATACAAATCTTCCTTCTTGCCAACAACATAGTTTGGTCCCATGATACGGGCCTTTTGTCCAGTAGCTACTTTACCAGAAAATACTCTACCGAAAGCATAGAAACGTCCCTTGTCACTGGTGGGTACCATCTTGGAGATGTACATCATGAGTGGACCGTTTGGATCACAGTTCTTTACAGCAACAGCTGCCTCATCATCATGAGGACCTTCGTACAACATTTCCATACGGTATTTTTGTGCAACGACGGGGGATGGGAGATGAATGGCAATCATCTGAAGAAGAGCTTCTCCAGCTGGCAACCAGGTACGCATAACAACCTTCAACAGTTGTTTGCCATCCTTGTCCTTGTCTTCGTGCTTCAAGACAATTCCCAATTTCTCGAGGAGGGTTGGGATCTCTTCCTTCTTGTAGTTCATGATGGCATCGAACACTTTGTAGATTGGGTCGAGGACATACATACAGAAGGATCTCTTGTTGTCAGCATCCTTTTGCTTGGACCATTTCTTGGTCTTTCCGTTGAAGAAGTTCTCTCCCCAGAGTCTGTTCATTAGCTTAACAACCTCGATCTTGAACTTCTCAGAGTACATTTCAGAGAATTGTTTAAGGGTGAAGGCCCATCCGTGGAGACCGGATCCGAAACCGACTGAACCCTTTGAGGGATCAACACGGACCTCTCCCATTGGACCACCATCGTCGTTGTAGGTGGCGATGATGACGTTGACGTTTTCAACGATACGCTGGAAAGTCTGGTACAGCTCTTCGGAATCCAATTGCAATTCCAAGAGAGCACGGTCCATCTTGTTCATGAACAAAATTGGCTTGATACGCTCAGCAATAGCTTGACGCAAGACAGTTTCGGTTTGGACACAGACTCCAGAAACACAATCGACGACGACCAAAGCACCGTCAGTTACACGCAAAGCGGCTGTTACCTCTGATGAGAAATCAACGTGACCGGGTGAATCGATCAAGTTGATCAAGAAACCCTTCTCGCCCTTCTCTCCTTGATCGGGGTGGGTGATGAACACTAAATCCTTATCTTCAACTTCGAAGTACATAGAAATAGCGCTGGAATGAAGAGATTGTTTGGATTTTTGTTAGGTTTTTTAAATGATGTATTTTTATGATTTTCTTTAACAAATTAGTTTTTGGGTAAGTTTAATATACAATTTGGATATTTTTGATTTTATTTTATGAATTACAGATTTTATACAAGAATTCGTTTTTGATAAATTCTCTTTTATTAATTCTATTTCTTTAAATTTGCGTTTTCTTATATTTTTTATTCTTTGGAAGAAAGATATTTTGTTAGGTTTTGTTTTATTTTTCTTTAATGTTAGACTTTTATGATTTTTTTTCAACAAATTGGTTTTTGGGTAAGGTTTTTTATTGGACTTTTATTTTTAGGGTTTTTTTTTGAAATTTTTTTTATCCGATTCTCAAGTTTGATACC
>JXPG01004939.1:0-21062 GCA_001015175.1 Megaselia abdita | reverse complement strand
TGAGTTCGATCCTCAGTGCACGTGTCAGAATTTTTCTTTCGTGTGAGTCGGATACACTACCTGACGCCACCTTCGTCACCACCACACCACACATAGGAAGCAGACATTCCTTGATATCACTGCTACACCTTGAGTCAGCTTTGGCTCGTTGTGTGATTTAGTTGTTTTTTAAAACTTCAATTTAAGAAAATTCAAGAAAAGAATTAATTTTAATTATGCTTTTAACATTTTTGTAAAAAAATATTTTTTCCATGGAATTCAAACTATTTGAAATATTATTGAATTTTTGTTTGTTTTCGAATTCAACATACTGTAAAATTTGTTTGAATTTCTTAATTATTCTTAGAATTTTCAATTTGTTGTTTATTCTAAGAATACGTTAATATTATCTTAAATCTCTGTTTAATTCCTAAGTTTTCTTTCTATTTAAACCTAAATAATTACATAAAATTTAAAGCTATTTTGAAATTATCATTTGCAAATGAAAATCCTAGCATTCTGCTTTTTAATTTTTTAACATACCTTTTTCAAAGAAGTGTTATTAAAACCATTCTAATATACAAATTTTCAAAGTCTTAATTTAAAATCTAAAAATAACAATATTTTGAGGGAATTTTTGTGAGGGTATTAATTGTTTTGATGAAGGAATTTTTCACTTTGATGTTTCTGTATTTTTGTATGCGCGGAATATTAAGGATTTTCTATGAAGCCGCACCTGGAGCTACTCCTAACATTTAATAAGCTATATCGTTAATTCCAGACTTCAATTAACTTAAATTTTGGCCGAAATCGCTAAAACTCAGATGATTCAAATCGATTTCACACATTATTCTTGACTCCTTTCAATATAAACTCAGTCCAACCTATTCTCATCCCAGGAATCGATTCCACTTTAATTTGCTGACTTCTCTTTAAATTTTCCTCTAAGAATATTTAAGAAGAAATGAGAATTCTTTAAGAACTCTGATTTCTACCTATAAGATAAAACTTTTGGTACTACACATAGAGCGAAAACTGAAGCAGTTCTCTCAGATATTTCCATTTATAAATGTAACATCGAATGAACTAAATAAATGAATTACTGAATAAAATGAAAATAATCCTATATTTGAACAGTTTCTTGAAGAGATTTGCAACAATTAATAAGACAATATTTTCGTTTCATTTTACATTTGCACTAAAATTTATTTGAATTTACATTGCCGTTACAGTTTTGTTTATTAAAGGAAATAGTGTAATAAAAGTGATGAATCGTACCTTAACTTAGTAACGAGCGTTGGTTCGTAAAAATATTTACGACTTATTACGTAAAAAGAATTACGTCTAAGAACCTTCAATATTTTCAAGATTAGCACTTACTATCTAATCAGATTTTATCAATATTGATACCAAAAATGACGTCGGATACGAAATTTATCATTGAGCAATATATATTTAAAAAAACATTTCAAAATATGGTCTCAAAAAAGTATTAGTTCAATATTCTCTACCTAGACGCCATTGAAAATAAAACATAAGCTTATTTGCTAGATAAGAAAGAATATACAAACTAAAAAGGTCACACATCAGTAGGTCTATGAAAATCACCTTCAATTCAAATCATATGTTCATTGTGTTTATCTGTGTTGCTGCTTTAGCTCAACATGGCACACACCTCTACTCTAGTCTAGATATATAAAAAAGACAATTTTATTAAAACCCTCTTTATTCGCGGATTCATCTGAATAATATAAGGCATATGCAAAACAGAATAGAACAGTTTCAACTGCTGTTCGATGACCAGCATTCAGAATACAAAGCTTGTTTACTACTAGATGATGAACTGATCGCATAGTATAATTTTATTTGCTTATCATCTTAATATTTGTTGTTTTTCACTTTTTTTGTACACATCACTTCGTGATATTATAAGGATTGCAATATTTAATTTTCAAAATATAATACCTGGTGATAATGAGGTATACTTAACGTGTCTCGGTTATGTAATTTGTTGTTTCGAATAATCATGCGTGATATTTAATGGTTCACGGGGATTCAATTATGATATATATTTAACGCAGGGAATAGTGGATGGAATTGTAGACAGACAGACAGACATAATAAGTAGCTATGTCTCTCTATAAAAATATAAAAATAAAGAGTACAAGAACAACAGAAACACCCAAATTTTATAGAAATTATAGCTCAATATAAGAGGTCAAACTGCTATCAGTCTTTTCAGTGTTGCTAATTTTTGCTTGTTTTTTGGAAGAGGTTTTTTTTCTTCGAAAATATTGATAAGGAGATGTGATTTCCCAAGAAATTAAGTGTGATAATTATATTCATGTGGTTAGCTGATGCTTCAGACCTTTAATGCTAATAGTTTTATCGCTTTTCTAAGAAAACTTAGTTAATCAGCTGGAATTTATATATGAAATTTTGCTTTCAAGTGCGATCCTAAAATCTATAAAACTAGGCGTTATTAGTACCTTCAAAATGATGTATCACACGACCCTACATGATTCGAGATTACGAAGTTATGCACTAAAATGTAAATTTTTTATAGGCCATTTTACTGCTTTTCGCTTTCCTACGCCACTCACTTAGAAATTCCAAAAAGTAATGATGAGGGTTTGAAGTCCTCATCAGTAGAATCAAAACGCGGTATCAAACTTGAGAATCAGATTTGCTTAACTAAAATTAAAAAAAAAAACTGAAAATGAAAGCTTACAGAATTTAAGTGTTAGCGCCACCTGGTGTCGACCAATCGTATTTACTGGCAGGTTGGAGTAGTCAGATAAGGGTATTTAAAAAAAACTCTAGAAACATTTTTGAACAATAACTTAACAAACCCAGACAAGAATTAAGCAGTTGTTTCTATTGTGAAGATAAATATATACTTTGGAAAATAGTTTCGAAATAAAATTTCAACATTGCCGGACACTTTTTTGATGGAAAAGTGATAACATTAAATGTTAAATGCTCAAAGGCTAGAATGTGAATGACAAAGTAAAATAATTTTCTTCTGAAGTTTTGATTCATCGCTCCGATTTTCTCATTCAAATCACCAGACTGAATTTTCTTCTTAATAAAATCGTTAGATACCATAATTTCATGTTCATCAGCTTGAGAAATTTCCTAGACTTGAACGACCTCGTCATTATATCCTTCGATTTTAACATCAGAACTGCAATGGTTAAAGTTAAGATGCCACAACATTCATCAGCATTACAGTCCTTCGATTTCACTGAAGCATTAAACTTTGACTCATAAAATTTAATTTTTTCTTGATACGGGATTACACAAACGATAGCCATTGTTTTCATAGCCATTCTCAATGAGCAAAATTCGGTTTTTGATACCTCTCGAACCCCTCTTCATCTGGTAACTTCTTCTATCCTTCTTCTCTTTTATAGGTGTAAAAAACTGCTTTAGTGCCGCCTTTTTTGGTATTCTGAAGAAAAACAGCTCCAAGAGATTTTCTAAACCTTTTGAAGACGACTGGGATATGAATTATAGAAGTTTTGAATTCTGTAATCTCGTAAATGTTTAAGTCCAGTTTTGGACAAATCAAAAAGTATTGGGAAAGGGCCCAGGTGGAAAAATAGTCTCTTATTTGAAACTATTTATTAACAAGATTCTTGGAGTATTTGAATTTTCAGTTACTTTTATACCATATCAATAATTTTATCTTCTTTTATAGGTAGACTATACTCATGATATTTCTCAAATTTCCGAAAACCCACAAGTAAATTTTATGAAAAAAAGTACATCTGTAAATAATTTCACTTTACAAACGTCAAAACCCGGAAGAATATCACTAACTAAAAAAAACATTAACAAAAACTCATCAAGTTTATGTATTCCTTTGCATCTTTAAAAAACATTTGATTTTTCAAAACTGCAAGAGTATTCTAGTCTGAGCTATAACAATTTGGCTTTGTTCCAAGTAAAGTTAGCTTGGCCTTATTATTTTGTGAATTGCCAGCCTTTTTAGCAATAGCCAGCAGTTGTCATTTATTTGTTGAATTTCAAACAAATTTTTTTCATTTTTATTATGAAATGTTTTATTGAGATTGATTTTTGTTAATGGTTAAGAATTTCGTATGTTCATTGAAAGCTCTTTTGTATTTAAAATGATTATTCACTTTGGTTGTTTTTTGGATTTTATTCAATTTTGGTTTCCTGATATTTCAAATATTATTTGCGATTTTTTAAGTTGAAATTTTAGTACATTGATTTTGTTTGACAAATATTACTTTTTTTTTGGTGGATTGCTTGGACAAAAACCGAAAAAAATAAAATAGACTAAACTGAGAGAAAACATTCTTAATGTGTGTTGCACACTTCAAATATGTAACACTCTCACTTTCCAGTCTGACGATTCTGAGTTTGATCCTCAGTGCACACGCCAGAATTTTTCGAAAGAAATTTTCTTTCGTGTGAGCCGGATATACTACTTGACGCTATCCTACTGTGCTATCCATCTTGGTTCCGTTTTCTTCGCAGTAATCAATCTGAGCCTTTGAAAAGCACTCTGTTCCTTTGTCGGATCTCAAAATAGCGATACAACTTCCAAACTTTGCCGTCATCTTTCGCTCATAACATTTTAAATAGTCGAACACTTCAGACTTTCTTTGAATCACATAGTAGATGCACCACTTCTCCAACTGCAACTTCAGCTTGAAAGAGCTAGATCTTCGTCGTTAAAATAAATTTCTATCAAGAAGTTCAATCTTAAATTTTCAGACATTTCTCAGACTAAGATCAGCTTGTTTCCCATTGACAATTGAATTCAGTTCTCCAATGTGTGTTGCTTTCAAAATACGGCCTTTTTCAGCTGTTTGAATTTCAAGAGGTTCATCGAGCTTCTCAACGTTAACCAAGGATTCCTGTTGATGAGTACAATGACTTGTACATCCTGAATCTATAGCCAAACCTATTCCTTTCATCATCCGAACATTGAAATAACATGTCAACATTGCCGGACACTCTTTTGACCGCAAAATGTTATAAAAATTCCAGCTGCTCATTAAACAAAAACCTAACATTGCAGGACACATCCTTCCGTTGCTACCCACATTAAAAATTGCACAATATACAGTATAAAAACATCAACTTAAATAAATTATCTCATATCCTCCTAATTAATTCCTTTTTATTCTTCCGATTCATGCCAACATCACGCCCGGGACATCATCAGGTGTGGCTACTTAGTATAGTTTTTGTTAGTAGAACAAAGCATCTAATCCTTTCACTCGTGACAACTGAAAGCACACAAACGAGGATGAAGAGCAAAACCAGTAAAACCGGTTGAATGACAATGAATTGAAAGAATTCTTTGGTTTTCTTTGACTTTTAACACGCGGAGGTATGTGTTATGTTAAGATGAAGACGAAGACGAAGAGTATATGGTATGTGAACGAAGTTATTGTACTCCAATCGAGTGGTTCATTCCTTCATTCAGCTCTTTGCTTCTACGGCATTCACTCACATCATATAGTATGTATAAAGCATACAAGAAACCTCTTACAATGCCATGGTCGTTAGAGAGAAAAAGAAAATTATTGTTCGTAATTATAATTAGCAGAAATTTTCTACATAAGTGATTGTGATGGATGGTATTTGGCGGTGATAGTGAAAGGATTGATACGTTGCATTTATACATACTGCTCAATCATTTAAAATAACCATCACGCTGTGCTTCATCATATATAAATATCGGTAGAGAAAGCACAGCATGAAATTATGAGTCAGGAAGAGGAAAAGAAGGTTCAAAAATTCGAAGATAAAACAAATTAATAAGTCAAAAAGACTTATGTTAAAAAGTTACAATTTAAAAATTAAGGAAAATTATATTTATTCAGATAATTTTGCTCTACCTACATTCGCAACTAAAACTAACAAAACTTAAAAATATTTCATAATTAAAAAAAAAGTCATCGTTTAAAAACAAAAAAAAATTACAGTCAAGTAAACATATAAAATTGTATTCTTTTTTTTAAATTTAAAGAAAAAACAACTAATTAAAACAAAATATAAAAATACAAATCATTAGATTTTGTTAAGACGGTAATTTTTTAAAGAGCATCGTTACGATATGTAAATATTGAATAACCTATACATATTTTAATGTACTGCAGAAATTCATACTTAAAATGTAATATTTTTACATATTTTGTTTGATGAATATTCTACGCACAAAAAAAGTTATTATCATTATTTAATATTGTCATATTGGAAAATATATATTGTTTGAGTGAGTTATATATTTTATTTATACTGCACATATTTTATACAACTTTAATCCCCACATTTTTTTGGACTTTTTGGACTCGGCTTTTATGTCGTAGTACTGAATGTCATCCAAATATTTTGTCTTAACATCCTAACCAATTGCCAAAAAGGTAAGATCCAAATAGATATAAAAATTGCATTTAAAATACAAAATACAAATAAATGAAAAACTACAAATTTAATCTCGAAAATCGACAAAAATGTAGTATTAATTTTAAATGTGAATATTAAAAGAAATGAATAATAAAATTATTAAATGAATATTTTATTTCAAAAATAAAAAAATATTTTAAATAATTTGTAAAATAAAAATTTAAAAATATTTAAAATTAAATGTTCTTTTTTGCAGATATTTCTAAAAAAAAAGAGTTATGTGAATAAATTAATAGCAAACTATTAAACAAAAATTAATTTCAAAAATAAGAAAATCTTTTAAATAATTTGTAAAATAAAAATTTTAAAATATTTAAAATAAAATGTTCTTTTTTGCAGATATTTCTAAAAAAGTTATATGAATATATTAATAGCAAAATATTAAACAAAAATTAGTTTTTTTAAATTAGTAAAAAAAAACATTTTATTTTACTAAATATTTCTAAAAATAAATTTAAAAAATCATCTCAAAAATCAAACTAAATTTTCCTGATATTGAAAAAGATTTTTTTTTTCAAAAATTAGGGAAAAAAACATTTAATTTTGAAAAATAAATAAAACTTTTATTTTTCTAAATATTTATAAAAAAAAAATAATTTGATCTCAAGAAAAATATTTAAATTTTACAGAATATTAAATTTTTTTGTTCGAAAATTAGTAAAACGAATTTCTATTTTTTTCTTTTACAAAATATAAAAAAAAATTGTAAAAAATTAATAAAATGCACAGTTTATTTTTAAAATTTAATAAAATTATATTTTTCTAAATATTTCTAAACAACAATTTTTTTTTACATTATTAAAAAAACATTTTATTTAAAAAAAAAAAAAATTTCAAAATATTTAAAACAAATGTATGAATAAATTTTATCTCGAAAATCAAAGTAAATTTGTTTTCAAAAATAAGTAAAAGAAACAGTTTATTTTGAAAATTAAATTTTTAATTTCTAAAAAAAAGATCTTTCAATAAATTGATAAAAGGAACATTTCAATTCAAAAATCAAACTAAATGTTCCTTTTATTTGATTTATATATATTTTTTTGTACTTTCTAAGTTTAATATTATTTTTATTTTTCGTATGAAATTATTTTTGTTCTAAATTTTTTCGATATTATGTGAAACATTTTTACCAAATAACAAAAGATAAAACTCAACTTTTCTATAGATTCTTTTGAGCTATTTGTATTAATTCGATTTATTTTTATAAATCCTGAAAAAATCAGACTTTCTTTTATTTTATTCGGATAAATTATCATCCAAATTTTATGTTTGATTTGTTTGGATATTTTTTCTCATTTTCTGTTGGATGTTATTTACCCGATATAATATCTTTTACCTCACAAAATTCAAACAAAAATCTAATTAAAAATCATAGCAAGTAAAAGAAATAAAGAGCCTTCCAACAGGTGGGATAAATTCATTTGCCAAGCTATTTTTAAATACAATTCAAATAATATATTGATTTGTAATTTTGCATTTCATACGAAATCGTTGGATTAAATATTTAAAAACTCATCGGCGATGACTAACTGACCAACATATATTCATTCACTGTTTGGTTTTTACGATCATGGTTTGAACGTGACTTGTTAAAATGCTTTCTATCAAAGTGGTCATTATGTTGGCTCATGTCTATTGCCGAATGTTTATCTATATGAGGTTACTATGGCATGGCATTGATGTGTTTTTCAATGGAGTTTGAATGGACATTTTAGAAATTAGTGCAAATGAAATAATTAATTTTTAGTCGCTTTTCGGTTTTTGGCGCCCAAATTACATCAATTATGAATGAAATCGCAAAACAAAAACGTATTTTATGAAGGATCTGACGTCAACTGTTTAAAATTTTGGTCATGAACTCATTTATTTTCGATCGTTGTTATGTGCAAAAATGCATTTTGGTGAAAAAGGATGCATTTTTGAGTCATTACTCAGATGCGCCAACATTTTTAAAATTCTTGGCGACATTTACTTTGCGTCAATCTTGAATCTTTTGCAAACAAATATTTTCCAGATAACTTCGTAAAACTGATAAGGTTTTTATTTTCACATTATGGGAACGACAGAAGTCATATATTTCTAAAGCTAAGCGTCAAACCACAAACATTGCGGAAAATAATAGAAACATAATACATTGTTTCAAATGTCAATATATTAATCATTTTTCCGGCGAAAAATACCGGTACTATTTGTATTAGTAATGACGTTAGTTTGATATCAGATATACTTTTCTTCTGGAATTGTCGTAAAATGATATTTGAACACTCTTTTAGGAAGTGAATGGAGTTAAAAGAGAAATTTAATGTAGTAGAGATCAATGATCTATTTGTTTAAATTTTATGTTGGTTTTCTGATTAAATCAAAGACTTTTGAAAGGAAAAACAAAATTTCTAGATAAGAAATATGTATTAATTTTTGAATGAAACAAATACAAACATTATTTTAAAAATAAACCGTTAAATAAAACTTAAAACATTTAAAAAATTAAAAGAATTATACAAAAATGCGGTGCTGTTATAAAAATATATTGAAAATATAAAGCAAACATTTGTATAAAATTCCAAAACTAAAAAGTTCCGAATTTTTTTAAAATTTATATTAGGAAATAATGAAACAAACTATGTTAAATATAAAAGTATCTAAAAAATCACAACAGCCAGGAAAAAAGTGTAAAAAACCTTTTTCAATTAAATGCCAAAAAAAAAAAATAATTAAAACTTTTTAAAATGCTAAAATATTAAATAGTAGTTACATTTGTGTTTTTAGAATTTCATATTTTCTTTCTTCAAGATTTTTACAAGAAGTCTTTTCGAAGAATGATAAAGTCTAAAAGAAATGTTATTTCTTCGAAAAGTTATTTTAAGAAGTGTTAAAGAAGTAACTTCAAATTTATAAATTCTTAGAAAAGAATTCTTTAAGAAATATTAAATCGTTCTCCCAGAAAAACAATTCCTTTCTTTAAGAAATATTTAATACATCTTGTAAAAGAAATTAGAGTTCTTAAAGAATTATCAGTTCTTCTTTGTTATTCTTTAAGAAGTCTAAAAGATTTCTTGAAACATTCTTTTGAACGTCTGAAGTTATCTATTCGAATTATTTTTTAATTTTCTTAAAGTGATCTAGAGAGACAATAATAAAATAAAGAGATAAATAAGACGTTCTTCAAAAAAAATTTATTTTGTGAGAAAAGATTGTTTTCTTTTGTAAGATTTCTTATAGACTAGAATATATATAGAATAAATCTAGATGAACTTTTACTTCCTTAGAGAAGATTGACTTAAGAGCTCGTAAACAATACTTTTCAAAGACGAGGGGTATTTAAGATTTCTAAATCGCGACAAATATTACCATTCTTTTAAAAAAATTCCTTGAGAAGTTTTTTTATTCAGATTTTTAACTTTTTTCAAGCAATACCATTTTTGAATTCTGATTTTTTTGTGATTTTCCAACGTTTTTTTCGCTTTTTAAAAAAATAAAACAAATTTACAATTAAAAAAAAAAAAACAAAGTACAAAAGTAAAAAATCGTATTTGAACAATTAATTTCAATTTTTATTGACATTAAATTTGTATTAAATGACTCTTAAAATAAAGATGTATAAAAAACTATTGAGAAAATATTGTTGAAAAAGAAAGTACGACTTTGATTTATCAAAAAACTATTAAAGAGGAATAATTGAAGGATCTTTTAAAATATTAACTCAAAAAAAGTTTTGATTTCCTTAAATTACTCATTAATTCCTGACTCATTTTCAGAATATATATTTTCCAAAATTACATTATATACTTTTAACCGTTTTTTTTAATTCGAGAATAATTTTGTGATTTTTCAAAATTTTGTATTTTATATTAATCTTCTAAAATGTTTTTTTATTTAGGGATAATATTTCTGTTTAATTCAAGTTTTATTTTATTTTGTATGCTTTTATCATGTAATATTTTTGTTTAGTTTGATTTGTTCACAAATTGAAATTACTTCGATCTTAAAGAAATATATTTGAATTTAAATATTTTTTTTGTTTTGTTATTATTGTAAAAGTTATTTGATTTGAGTATATTTTTATAAGTTTTTGTTTCTTTTTTTTTTTTGCTTTGTTTATAATTGTTAATATATAACAAAAAAATAATTTTTGGTTCAGTTTTGTTTGTTAACAAATAATTTTAATATTAAATAATTATATAATCTGAAATTAAAATATTTGTATTTATTATTTATTTTGTATTTTTTTTTTATTATTGTAAACCAATTTTTATTTGAGTATTATTATTTATGTTTATTGTTATTTTTTAAAATTATTTTTGGTTTAGTTTTGGTTGTTAACAAATTATTGTAAAATTAAATTATATTTTGTATTATTTTTGATAATATTTTATTGTTGTTTTGAGATTTTTTAATGTTAAGCCTTTTATTTTTTTCTTATTTTATTACTGTTAAAAAAAATTGAAAAATCTTTAAATTATTTTAAACTCTGATACTAAATCTTGTACACAATTTTGGAGAAATGTTTAGTCCTTTGGAGGTCATTGGTGCGATTTTTGTTAAATAAGTAATTTCTACTTATATTACAATATTTTTGAAAAACATTGCTTCCTATTTTTTGTGAAACTCAGAACATTCAAAAAACTTTTAGACTAAATTTTGACATATTAAACCATAATTTTCATGCCAAATATTAAACAAGAAAAATAAAACAAAAGTCATTCACTCAAAGTAAAAATTCCTAAACAAACCTTTTCTATTGTTATTAAAACCGGTTATAAAAAGTAAGTCAAAACGAAACAAAATTAAGTCAGAAAGAGATATTATTAAAATAATCAAAGTCTATGGACTATGGGATTTTCCAACAAATATTTCCAGGTGTTATTGATTTCCTTCGATGATTCACATAATATTTGCGTAATTTATATTTCACTTCCTATACCAAAATCTCTCCCGTTACCATAATCAAACCGGTTACAATATCAGTTACATAAAGCAGTAAAGACAAACAAAAAAGCACGATCGCTATGAAAATAAAGGTATCTTTTTTTCGATTCACCCAGAGACCTAGATACCAAATTGATACCAACACAGTCAAGCATAGATAAGATATCAAAAGATAAGTTATGCGATAAGTTACGCGAAATAACGCTGGTTAGTCTGAGTAGTTAAATTAACGGTCTTATTAAAAAGTTATTAAGAATTTTATTGCTTCCGTTCGTTCTTAGATAACAGAAAAAAAGAATAACGAACATATGTTATGGATGTCCAGAATAGTCGTAGTCAACTTGTTCAAAAAGAGTTTGCACTTTGAATAACAAATCGAACTCCGAAAGATGACAAATCAAATCAAGATACTTACGATCGTTTATTGACTAAAATATTCCTTCTCTTTCCAACTTGCAAAGTTTAAAAGGTGTAACCAAAACCTGGCTGGTAAGAATAATTGAATGAATGAATCACTGACTCTAAATTAAGATCAAATCACTTGAAAAACACTTGTTGATCACTTCTTTCTTATCGCTTTTTAATATATTTTTTTTCTTCCTTTTTTAAACTTTTTATCAAGAATATATATTTTTTCAATTTTTTTCCGAACTATGATAAAATTTGGTTGACCGTTGATATGCACTTTTATTTTGAACAATTCCGTTCGTTAGTGGTATTGTTTGTATCCGAACGAGTGAATAGTATCTGACGGATGAATAGTATCTACTAGATTGAAATTGTGTTTCGCTCTCTGAATTGTGTGTTTTTTCTTCTCTTTCGTTCTGATATGAAGAAAGGAGACAACAAATTTGTTTGATTTATCATTTTTCCGAGAGGTGTCACTTTAAAAAAACGGTTTTTTTTATTTGAAATGAGAGTGAGATTCTTTGGTTTGTTTTTTCTTTAGTTTTAATTTTAATATAAGATATTAATTTATCATCAATTAAAAATATACAAAAAAATTAAACTCTTTATTATTGTATTTTACATATATTTCCAAGGTACTTCAATTTTCCCAAACCATCCGAAAACGACCGCTCAGAGTATCTGACTAGTGCAAAACTGCCAAAAAGAATCTGGAGGGTGATTTTCCCAAAAAAAAAAAAAAAATACAAAGAATATTTTTTTTTATCTAAAAATTTTCAGATACTTCTTCTGATTCAATAAAACCAAACAATAGATACTTTTTATGATGAAAAATTTAAAAGTATATGATGTTTGGTTTTCTTTACTTTATAGGATCTGGAGGGTAATTTTCCCCACCAAAAAATAAAAAGAATCTAAGCGTTTTCATATATTCCTTCTAATTCAATAAAACCAAACAATAGATACTTTTTCGAAAATATGATGAAAAGTTGATGAAGAATGTAAATTTTAATCTCAAAATTGTTTGTTCTGAGAAAAAAATATTGAATATTGCTCACCAACTTTTCGAAAATTTCTTTCTGATTCAATAAAACCAAACAATAGATACTTTTTCTAAAATTTGGATAAAATTCGATAAAAAATGTCAATTTAAATCTCAAAATTGTTCGTTCCAACGAAAAACTATTAACTATTTTTCAACAACTTTTCGAAAATGTTGAAGAAAAGTATCTGATGTTCGGTCTTCCACACTTGATAGATACCTTAGAATGTTTCTACATAAAAAACATTCAATTTTCTCAAACCATTCAAAAACGATCTTTCAGATCGAAAGATTTTTTTTTTGTATCTAAACATTTTTAGATATANTAATTTTCCCCACCAAAAAATAAAAAGAATCTAAGCGTTTTCATATATTCCTTCTAATTCAATAAAACCAAACAATAGATACTTTTTCGAAAATATGATGAAAAGTTGATGAAGAATGTAAATTTTAATCTCAAAATTGTTTGTTCTGAGAAAAAAATATTGAATATTGCTCACCAACTTTTCGAAAATTTCTTTCTGATTCAATAAAACCAAACAATAGATACTTTTTCGAAAATATGATGAAAAGTTGATGAAAAATGTAAATTTTAATCTCAAAAATTTTCTGTTCTGGGAGAAAATATTTACTATTTTTCATCCACTTTTCAAAATTGTTCAGGAAAAGTATCTGATGTTTGGTTTTCTTTACTCGATAGCTACTCAAGATTCTATCTACATCAAAAAATCTTAAATTTTCCCAAACCATCCGAAAACGACCACTCAGAGTATCTGACTAGTGCAAAACTGCCAGATAGGATTTGAAGGGGATATTCCACAAAAAAAAAAAAAAGAATAAATTTTTTATCTAAACGTTTTCATATACTCCTTCTGATTCAATAAAACTAAACAATAGATACTTTTTCGAAAATATGATGAAAAGTTGATGAGAAATGTAATACAACTCCATGTCTATTAAGACTAGTAAGCTTGCGCTAAGCTACTTCTAACACTATTATATGTATTGCTAAGCGTCATTCGACATAGCCTTTGCGACTAGATTCTACATATGACCTTTGCTCTGACAAGATGGTAGTCAGAGTCGATGTTAACTCCTCTTAAGGTCTTATCGTCCATAACGCACGAAACGTGTTGTTTGTGCATAGTATGTGATCAATTTGGCCATCTGCAGATACCCACGTGCTTTTGTGTAAATCACGATGAAGGAAGAAAATGCCATGTTTCTGGAAGCAGCAAAAGATGGCAGTCTCACTCCGTTGTCATTGGTTACAGTATGGAGACTATGTTTACCAACTGTGACTTGAAAGTCTTCCTCCTTGCTCAATTTGGCGTTGAAAGAACCGTACGCTTTGTCCAGTTGTTCATAGAAGATGTCTTTCAAGCTGTCCTCCTACACTTCTGTAGGCGCAAGGGCTGATGTTGGTGAATTAACTTCTTAAGTCTTTCATTTATGGGTATCCAGCATAAGATACTGTATCTACAGTTACGACTTACTGCAAGCCCGACTCCGAATTCCTTCTTCGCCGGATCACAACTATAATACAGATCACATTTATGTTTTGTTATATCCTGTTATATATTTAATTTTTCGTCTTTCATAGTCCTTCGAAGATACTCCAGAAGAGGTGACTGGACTTTAGCTGGAGGAGGTTTTGGTCCGCGATGGGTATCTTATTCAACTATACTCTGCAATGGATCAATTGGGCATTCCGAAGAGATACTCATCCTGAGACATAAGTGCTGTCCGTATAGCTTTAAACACAACATCTAAGGGTTTCCGACAAGGTGATGGATTATCATGTGACCTGTTCAATATTTGCCTGGAAATCATAGTTCGAAAAGCAGACATCCGACCTTCGAACAGTTTTGTCCAGCTATTGTGATACGATGATTATTTGACATCTTAGCATGGAACGACAACGACCTGAAGAACGCATACACTAAGATTAATACCGCGCCAGAAAAGATTGTGAATGTTGAGAAGACCAAATAAATGAAATGTATCAGAAACAGTAAATAATTCAACAACATCAGAATCGGAACCGATGAGTTCAAGATTTTACATATATCTCTCCGTTAACCCCGACAATGACAATATGACATTACTGTGGAGATTAAATTATTTTTGGGCTGAGAAAAGTACTGATATCCAAATTTGTTCCATGAAACACCAAAATAAGGATATACCAAACTCTATATATCAGTTCTGATGTGAGCGGCCAAGTCGTGGACAATATCAGACGCAGATAAAAATATGATAGGTTTATTTGAGAAAAGTTCTTTAAGATCTATGGTCCTGTATGTAAGGAAGGCGGTTGGGCGAATATATGATGACAAACCGCCGAAAAAAATCCTGACCGCACCCCCAGTTGGAAAAAGAAGACCAGGTCACCAAAGACTTATTTGATAGGTTCTGATTCTACTGCGATGGATCGTAGGACGATCATATGTATGTATTAAATAAATTTTAATAGTGTCAGAAGTAACTTAGCGCAAGCTTACTAGTCTTAATAGACCATTAACCATTATTTACTATGAAAAATACATAGTATCAGTATGTAAGCATAATCACCACGCTGTGCTTCATCAGTACTATGCATAAACGTTAGTAGGAGCTACGCAGCGTGAAATCACTCAACTATCCAAAGGTGACAATGGTATTAAGGAATGTTTGCTTCCTATGTGTTTACCAGGTATCTGATGTATCATTTTAGTTTTCCAAATCCTCTGAATAGAATCAGTGATGAGCTGTCTAGTGATGAGGCCTGTCTGCTATTTTAATGAGTGTATTAGAATATAACCCTTTTATTTCATCAACATCGAAACGACGATAGGGTGGCGTCAAGTAGTATATCTGACTCAGATCCAATCCAAGTTGAATAAATCATCAAATACCTAAATTCATCAATCAACAATACATCCATCAATCTATCAATACGTCCATCCTATGAAAGATTTTTTGTGGTCCGATTTTTTGTTTTAAAATCTTATAATATGTAATTTGTCTCCAGTTCAAAAAATCTTGCAATTTCAAAAAATACAGCAAAAAATCGAGCTAACTTCTTAACTTTATAGTTGGCGCAAATCTAATCTTCGCTACTTATTTTGGTAATAAATTACTTACTAATCAGTTAATTGCCGACATAATACTTGAATAAAAGGGTGAACCATTAGAGACTTTCATCAGTATTCTTAAAGAACTTCGACGACAATGAAGTTTCTCGCAGCGGTGGCGGTTATATCGCTGTTCGCGTTCACTGAAGCCAAATATTCCAACTTTAAAGTCTATAAAGTGACAATAAACTCTGAAAAGCAATATGAACTCGTAAAACAACTCAAGTTATCAACACCGGAATGTGAGTTTTGGAATAACTTACGAAACTATGGTGACTCGTTGGATGTTATGGTTCCACCTCAATTCTTGGAGTATTTCCAAATGGAATTGTCAAACAGTTCCATCAAGTATGAAGAAAAAATCAGCGATGTACAAAAATTGATTGATAGATCTTATGCAAAGAAGACCTCGAGAGAAGAAGAGGTCATGGAATGGACTGACTACCATGATCTACCAATAATAGAAAAGTGGATGGAAGGAATAGCTGCCAAGTTTCCAAAACAAGTAACAGTATTCAATATTGGAAAGTCACTTGAAGGTCGTGATATCAAAGGATTGAAAATTTCTTTCAAACCAGGAAATAAAGCTGTCTTCCTTGAATCAAACATACATGCTAGAGAGTGGATTACATCAGCAACAATAACCTGGTTTATTGAACAGTTGCTTCATTCTCAGAAACCAGCTGTAAGAGATATTGCAAGAAATATTGATTGGCATATCATTCCAGTTTTGAATGTGGATGGATTTACTTTCAGTCATGCTGCTAAGGAGGTGGATTTTTAGTTTCTTTCATTATATTTGAAATAACTTATAATTATACTTTTTAGAACCGTATGTGGAGGAAATCTCGAAGACCTATCAATGGACCAAAATGCATGGGCGTTGATATGAACAGGAACTTTGACTTTTTATGGATGAGTAAGTAATTTTTAGCTAAATTTGAAAACTATAACAACAATTTTACTTTCAATTTGTAGGTGCCGGAGCCTCAGATGATCCTTGTGATGAAACCTACGCTGGACCATACCCTCTATCAGAGCCAGAAATAGAACACGTACAAAACTACGTTCTCCCCTTCCCCGATGACTACTTTAAAATCTACGTTTCCCTTCATTCATACGGACAATATGTGTTGTCTCCTTGGGGTCACACCTCAGAGGAATTTCCCGAAAACTATGATGATATGGTTGGTGCTGCAAAAGGCTTTGCCGATGCACTTTATCGTAGATATGAAACTGTGTTCACATATGGATCGAGTTCTACAGTCCTTTGTAAGTCTTATCTTTCCGTGTTTGTTTAGATTGCAACTAACTATCTTTTTTTATGTTTAGATAAGGTATCTGGTAGCGGCAAGGAGTGGGCGTATGGTGTCAAAAATATTCCAATCCCTTACACAATAGAATTGAGAGATAAGGGAAAGTACGGATTCTTGCTACCACCAGAGCAAATTATTGAAGTTGCTCATGAAGTTCAGGAGGGATTTATTGGTTTGATCAAGGCCTGCGTTGATAGAAATGTTATTCCTTCTTGGAAATGAATACTTTTAAAGAGATTTTTGTTTTAAGAATTTTGTTGAGTTTAATATATTTTGAGATATACTGAAATTGTTTTCTGAATACTTATCATCTATAATTTTTTTCTTCAGATATGTCAGTTATCCGAAACAATTTTTGTTATTCATATTAAAGATTGAAAATAAATCTTTAATTTTATATTTTGCAAAAGAACGTAGCTGAAATATTGTCCAAGATATCAGCTTTTTAGTCAAATAGAGTATCGAGAATATAAAAAAAAGTAATGTTCTATTGCTCCACTAAAATCGATGTATCTCATGAACAGACAGGTTTGAGATAGTTCTGCTTTTTTTCAATCTATTCATAATTATTACTAGCTTAAATCGTGGAAGATCTCGAGATATTTCAAGTCAAAGTTGAATTTTACATTCATACATTTTTTTGCATAGACTTATTCATTTANAACGACCCCTCAGATCGACTATCTGACCAGTGAAAAACTGCCAGATATGATTTAAATAATAAATTTTCTTTAAAAAAATAAAAACAATATTTTTTCATCAAAAAGTTTTTAGATACTCCTTCTGAGTCAATAAAACCAAACAATATACACTTTTTCTAAAATTTTGATAAAACTTGTTGAAAAATAAAATTTATTTAATAAGAAGGAGTATCTGAAAACGTTTAGATAACAAAAATATTGTTTTTGTTGTTATTGTTTAAAAAAAGTTATTTGTTTTTTATGTAGAAACATTCTAAGGTAGCTATCGAGTGTGGAATATTTTTTTTACAGAACGAAAAATTTTGAGATTGAAATTGACATTTTTCATCGATTTTTCTTCATATTTTACAAAAAGTATCTATTGTTTGGTTTTATTGAATCAGAAGGAGTATCTGAAGACTTTTAGATACAAAAACTATGGTTTTTATATTTTTTAAGAAAAATGACCCTTCAATCCTAGATAGTTGATCTGAGGGGTCGCTTTTGGATGGTTTGAGAAAATTCAATAATAGCTATCGAGTGTGGAAAACCAAACAAAAATGAAATGAAAAATAGTCAATATTTTTTTAGCAGAACGAAACATTTTGAGATTGAAATTGACATTTTTTATCGATTTTTCTTCATATTGTACAAAAAGCATCTATTGTTTTTTTTACATACAAAAAAATATTGGTTTTATTTTTTTAAAGAAAAATTACCATTCAATCCTATCTGGCAGTTTTCGATCTGAGGGGTCGTTTTTGGATGGGTTGAAAAAATTCAATGTGTTTTTATGTAGAAAAATTCTAATGTAGCTATCGAAGGTGGAAAACCGAACATCATTTCATAATTTTGGAGAAAAATGTACCTGGTGTTATGAACATTTTGTATAAATTCACATTTTCTTATTATAGCAACACTTCCGGAACCAAATACTTTTTACAGTATTGAAATATCTGTTACATAAGTCGAATGCACCATTTTGAAAATGACCTTTTAACAGTTTATATAAACGACATAATCCTTGCAGATATTTTCAGCTGAATTTTTTTGAATCGATCCAGAATAAATCAAGAACATTGCGTGGAATAACACTTCTTGGTACTTGTTAGTCCTTTTGAGATATTTGAAGTTTATTCCGAATTTTGAAAAAAGGGACCTGCAGTTTTCTTATTGACAACAATTCTAGGAACCAAAAACTTTTTATATAATTAAAATATCTATTACTTAAGTCGAATAGCGCCATTTTTAAGATCAATGCGATAAAGATAAAATGCGTTTATAAAAAATCAGAAAGTCAACATAAAAATTATTTATTTTTTTTGATGCTCTGAAATGTCCTTAACAAAACCTCATCATTGAAAACCGAAAAAAACACCTTCGAAAAAACCTTAATTTCCACTACGTTCTACACTGTGCATATGTGGAAATATAAGTATTAGACTTACTTACATTCCAGTCCTACAAACATTACATAGCAACCTTACATCGAATCCTTCTATTCCAACCTTATATCGAACATTTTATTACAACCTTATATCTATCCTTACATAAATTATTATTACACCTAAGAACATTACATTCAAACATTACAAACCTACAATGAGCATTACATCAAAGCTTACATTACAACATTACATCAATTCTCACAACCAAACTTACTTTTAAGCTCACATTCATTTATATAACCTTACATTAAATCAATTCTTACAAGAAATCTTACATCTAATCTTACGTTACAAGAAAAACGTTGTTCAAAATGCTGAATTAAAAAACTATTGTAAATTATAATTGAAGAAAAGACATTTTTGTAAAACTTGTGCGATTTTATACAAGTTAACAAAATACATCACAACTATAACATTTAATTATATAATATAGCTTATTATTCATATAGCTTATTAGCCATTATTTATTCAGTTGCACTTGTTCTGTTCTGATTACAATCTGCAATACATCATCACGTGCGCTTGTCATTTCATGTCAACAGACTATAGACAACTCCCAAAGTATTTATTTCAGAAGGATAATTATGGCTTCCTTTTTCCGTTAATGACTCCTTCCATTTATCCTTTCAACCTACCATACAATTTATTTGATGTCCTTCCCACATATTCATACCATCCGGAAAATTATATTACGCAAATAACTATGATTAAAAAAGGTTAATCAGTGTGGCTGAAGTCCATAGTAAGTACATACACCATTTAGGAGTCATTAACTGTCCCAATGGAAGAGTTTATACCATCGATTTGAAAATCATTTTTTAATTGCTATAGCTTCACCATTTAGCCAAAACAACTGGTTGTTAAATGCTTATCCATTCGAGTATCTGATGAACTTCCGGAAAATTGTAATTAGATGACCGAAATACGAGACAATTCAGACTATAAAAGTTTCTCTTGTTCTAATATTAGCTTTAGTTGTGGTTCCGTAGGTGTTAACAGTAGTTGTCTGGTTTATTTTTTGAAAATGGTTAAACTCGTCATATCGTGTATCCTTGTGATAATTAGCGTGGTCGTTCAGGAGTCTTTAGCTTGTGTAAGTATTTGGTCAATGGGATTTGGAATTACATAGTTTAGCTCCGGGCAGGATCGCCATTCTTAATTATAATGACAGAATAAGTGTGTGTTAGGAAAGTATTTGAAACATTCTTCTTCTGTAACAGAAAGAGAGAACAAATTAAAAGTGAATCGTTCCTATTGGTTAATTCAAACTCCTTGATTTTGATTAGCTAAAAATTACAGCAAAATTTAACAAAACCCAACAGTGTTCGGGGCTCGAATTTTAAACTGCTCAATTCGATTAACTCGATTGGAAATTTAAAGAGTTTTATTGATGGTTTAAGATTTTTTGATTACATACAAATATATGACGATTAACTGAACCGTGGCGTTGATTCAGAAACTACACAGATTTAGTCTCCATCTCTATCGGTTTTCGGTCTCAGCGGTTTAGTTTGTGATTCCTTTTGATGATGAAAATGTTGCCTACCTTGTCGTCGGAAACAGTCGGGTTTAGCGATCTTTTTTGGTATCTTATGCGTTAGTTTTGGGTATTAACTGAAGAATTAAGATTCATGAAATCCGTTACTGACTCAAACTTAGCACTACTAATGGTGATGTTGGTGAGATGTGTTTGGTTT
>JXPG01004927.1:0-11547 GCA_001015175.1 Megaselia abdita | reverse complement strand
TTTTTTTTTTTTTTAATTTGGTTTTGTATTTTTTGTTTTATTTTATTTACTATTAAAAACGATTCCAATGTCGAATCTTGGACTCAATGAAAGCTAAGACACTAGTTCATCAAAAAATATGCACTGTTAAAAAATGGAGAGTTTTTACTCCAATGAAATGAAAATAGTCAACCCTACTTTTAGGGTAAATTACACGAACTCTGATTTAGAGTAATTATTTTTGACTTAAAGTGATATTTTAGTTGGCTTTGAAAATATTTTAAAAATTTTAATGAGAGAAATGCTTTTGCTATGAATTTCACTTCACGTTTACTTTAATTTCACGTGATTTACGTTAATTTCGCGTGATATTCCGAAAATTAGTTTTTAAAAAATTGACTAATTTTAACTTGATTTCAGTAATACATTTTTTTAAGTAAAAACAATTTAAACTTAAAAACTTCACACTAAATATAAATATGAAATGTTGAAGAAGTTTCTCTGAAATAAATAAAAATACAGGGATAACAATAAATTCAGTCTCTTCTTAAAATTTAAAAACTTTTTTCAATTTATAGAAGAATTTGTTCTTTTTTTCTAAAAACTTCTGGTTATTTTCTCGCACTAAGGGCATTCTTTACCGCCACATTTGAGCCTAGAAAATATATTTTTTTAAAGACAAAGTAGGATTTATGTTAGAAATTTTGAACTGATTTTTAGAGTTTTGTTTTTGGTTGAATTTTAGTCGAAACTCCTGTTTTTTTTAGCGTTTTGAAATTATATATGAAAGTGTTTAATAGTATAACTTAAGTAAAGACTTTTAGCTCAATTTCATTTTAATAGTTTTTTTTATAAATTGTAGATTTGAAAATTTTAATGGTTGTATTCCTAAAATTTTAATATAAACAAAATTCTGCCATTTTGCAATTATAATTTTGGAATTTTAATTTAAAAGGTCGTAAAAAAATAAAAAAAATTTCCAACGACTAATTTAAAATTTGACATGGATCACAAACACATAACTTAATTCACTTAAAAAAAATTGATGGTTTAAAAAAAAAAAAAAAAATTGTTGTGTTTTTTGCCCAGCCATAACAAATAATATAACAAGATCTACAAAAAATATATTTTCGTTGAAAATTTAACAATGAATAATAAAAACTTCACAGAAAAAAGTGCAGATTTTATTTGAAAAAAGAAATGGCTACTCTACATATTTTCATGTGCTAGGACGTATTTCAAATGGTAAATTCATTCACATATTTCGTTTTATGAGTATTCTACACTCGAAATAAGTGTGTTGCATACATTTTATTTGTGATAACAATTTTTATGTTTGAATTATGGTCAACATTTTTCAATGACTTACACATTCAAATTTGTAGTCTACACAATAAATGTGTGTAAAAAAAATAAGTAGTAAATGTTACTAAAAAATTTCTACTTCAGCAGTCAAAAACCAACCTACATTTAAAGTAGTAAAATTTTAGTAATTTTTACTTCTTACTAAAAAGTAGTAAATTTTACTACTCAAAATAGTAACTCATATTAAATAAATACAAATAAATTTATGGTTTTTTTTTATTTGTTATAAAAAATTAGGTTTTCTTTTATTTAATTAAGTTATTAACATTTGTTCAACTCTACTTGAAAAGTAACGTTTGTATTAGGCTTTGAACTCGAACACTTTAACTTCGACAAAGTTCCATTATCTATAGCCATAGGCAGAGAAATAAAATGTAATACAAATATGAAGTCACAATCAGAAACATATAAGCAAAAAATGCTAATGCAGGGATTTCAACTGTAGCTGATAGTAGAATTTACTACCTAATTGTATATATTACTGCTTTTGGTAGTAAAAAAGACAAAACAAAGACATTGTCTGGTTTTGCCTGAAAAAAATATAATGATTGTGTTTCAGTTATTAGTAAAACTTACAAAAACGAAAAAAAACTATGATCATCTGGGTTTGAACTCATGACTGATCGATAAAAGAGAATATCGCTCAGTAATATTAGTAATTTAAGCAATTTCTGGATTAGCAGTTTTTAGTATTTGTATAAATTTTAACTAAATTAAATTATTACTATTTTTTTACCACAATCCAGAAATTAAGTAGTAATTAACGCTTAATTAAAGTAATTTTTACTATTAATAGAAATGAACACTAATCAAACAAAATTAGAATATTTTGACTACTTAGTAGTAAATTCTACTATCATAAGAGTAGTAATTTTTACTGTTAATAGAAATTAATACTGATTAAATATTTTGCTAATATTCCGCTTGGTAGTAAATTTTACTATCAACAGATCAGTAAGTTTTGCTATTAATAGAAATTTGACTAAGCTGAATTCGTTACAAAACTTTAGCTACTTAGTAGTAAAAGTGTAGAAATTTCTGCAATACTTTTTATAGTAAATTTATCTATTTATAGAGAATTTTACTAATAGTAAATTTTATAACTAATTTACTAATTGTGTAGTGAATTTTACTACATGAAACAGAGATTTTTACTAGTTACATTAAAATTTATTACACGATAAAATTTACTACAAGTGTTGTAGTAAATTTTACTACTTAATTTTTTGTGTGTAGTTAAAAAATTCCTACTACTAAAACTTAATCCAAAGATTTTATTCTAAAAAACGTAGGATTTTTATAAAAAATTAAGTTGAAATGTTTCTTCCTTTGAGTGTAACAAAAATTGTAATCATCAGAAGTTTAAGAAGAGCAGATGGGAAATTTAGATGAATTTTGTTAAATTATCAATTGCGTAGATTTTTTATTGTTTCATTTTATTAAACTTAGCCGATCATTTTTAATTTTGTTTTCGTTTTTTTTTTTGAGAACACCATGAAACAAAAAATTTTCAAATATGTAAATTTTTCGCACTTAAAAAAATTGATGTCAAAAATTTATGAATACAAAAAAGTGTGGATTCTCAGTGTTAATTAAACGGTCTACTCTGAACAGACCCTAAGTGTTGAAACTTTACATTCACAAAATTGTACAATAATAAATACATCAAATAAAATTTACTCTAAATGTATAAAAAGAACGTTAAGTGTGAATATTTTAACAAATCAAAAAGAGTACATTTTTTTGCATTAAAAGCACACCCTTTCAAATGTTTGGCATTTCTACTAATAGTGTTTATTGTTAAGTAATGCTTACGTACAAATCGTATTTTTGAAGTCCCTAGTCGTATTACCAATTATGGTATGCATGAAAGTATTTTTCGCATGTGTAGACTAGCAAACTCTTCTAATTATTTTTCTCTAGAATGTTCTAAAGATAGTTTAAAGAAAAAATTAAAGGCTTCCTAAAGTCTCTTTTTGTATGTATATTTCTTTTCTTATTAACTTTCACGCTGTGTAGCTCCTACTAACGTTTGTGTATAGTACTGATGAAGCACAGCATGGTGGTTATGCTTACATACTGATACTATGTATTTTGCATAGTAAATGATGGTTAATGGTCTATTAAGACTAGTAAGCTTGCGCTAAGCTACTTCTGACACTATTACATATACATATAAAGTAAAAAATAGTATTTTCTATAATTTCTATTTCAAGTGAACTTGTGTTCCAGAATTGGGTAAACATTTTAATTATAATTCATAAGTTTTGGAACTTTTTCTTATTCCTATTTTCATCGAGCTTGTCTTAAAGAAATGCTTGAAAAAATGTATTACTTTCATTAAAAAAAAGGCAATAATTTGAGCTCAAAATGCTAATATTCTTCAGATTTTCCTTTCATTAAAAAAAAAAAAAAACGAAATAAAACTGTCTTTAAATTCAATTTTTGTTCTTACAAAAAGCTTAGATACATTGGATATATTGTTTAAATTTCGTGTTCAGAAAATTGCACTACTTTTGTGTTAACTTCGAATACCAATCAACAATTACAAAATTTTAAGATAATTCTTTCCGTATTATAAAAAATATCTTAAACAAAATTATAAAGAGACTCTCACTCTTTAGTAACGTCAAATATAAGTAAACGAGTCTCTTCTAATATTCTAATCTTCAACATCTATGACTTTATTAAGAACGACAATTATAACAAAATTGCAATGATAGCAATTTTTGATAAAGTTTAACAGGAAAGTGGTGGGGTTTAGCACAACGTTTGCCCATATATGATATAAAAATCTATAAATCTATAATTTAAATGTAGACCTTCTCAAAAAATAACATTGTTTAAATAAAAATGCACACATTTTGAAAATCAGAGCTTAGACCAATTCAAAGACATGATTGTTCTAACATCTAACCAAATATATTCGTATCTTTCTTCCAAAGAAAAATCAGCCAATCAAAATTCGTGATCTACCATCTTCCTCTTTTGATTGGCTTGAATTTTTGAAGAAACTATACTTTTAAAAAAACTTAAAATATCACATCGTTAGTTCAAATTTTCCAATAAATTCCTGAAACCATCAATCGATATTGCAGACCTTCCTCTTCCACCATGACAAAAGAATAACAAAATTAAGTAACAACAAAATAGAAACAATCAACTTACCGTTGGATTCTTCCTATTATCATCGTGAAGAGCGTTCTTTCCCAATGTTCCACATCGGTTTAATTGAATGTAGAACTCGTAGTAATCTCGACCAGAACCATTAATGTACATACAATCAGGATCATAAGCGTAACCTATTCATTATAATTATTTTACTATTAACTTTTTTGTTATTAATTTTTTTCTTCAACATTATTATTATTTTTTTTTATTGTATTATAAATTTAAATTCAATTATGTCAATTTGTTAGAGTATGTGTGTTGTGTATGTCTATCTGTTATAGTTATTCACTAAGTCTAAAGTTAAGCGGGAAAATGTTAAGAAGAAAATAAAGAGGAATTGAATAATAATAAAATGATCGTTGTTTTTTTCTGTATTTTGTCTTCACTCTATTCAAGTCAATTGAATTCACAGATTGAGTTGTTGTATGATCGTGTAATAAATATATTTCTCAAGTTAATTAAATCACCTGCTGAGTATAAAAGACCGGCAAATGAGCCGTTAAAGCCAATCCGTATTTTCATGTAATCGTCTTGACACTCGGCTTCGATATCTGGAAACAAAAAAGGTGATCACTTGTTTTACAATTATCTATAATTTATTGATTGTTAATTAGTGGTTTTTTTCTATTGTGTTTTCTATCTATTTTAGATGATTTGATTATGGTGATTTATTGATGGAGGTAAGGGGATGGAGTCATTTTGATCTGATATGTAAATTAAAATACAGTGGATTGTAGTGCAGTTTATGTTGGAAAAACCAAACAAAATTTGAAAATATAAAAGTTATCAACATATACACAAATAGGCTTATTTGAGTATAGACTAAAACTTTTCCACAAGTTTTGACTATGATAACTAACCAAATCAGTCAATGATATCTCAGAAAATATTCAAATAACTTTACAAACAACGTCAATGAGAGATCAGACCCGAATAATTTAAATAATTTTCATAAAAGATGACTGGCTTAATATTTTCATATATTTTAAACCTAACCACGAAAGCCTTAGAAAATAACAAAGAAAAATAACAATTTGTATGGGATTTATTAAAATATATTGTTTTTAGCTATTATTTGTATATAAAAAGTTCAATACAAAAATATTAAATTGAAAAGTTTGTCTGAAATATGGAAACTTTACAATTCTAAGCAAAATTAAGAGCCTGGAACAAAAATATATTTACGGTTCTTCAAATTAATTTAAAAATTCATAGTTTAACTACATTTATAAAAAAATAAATTGAAATTTCAAAATGATAAAACTAATAGTAAAACAACAAAAACATTTTAGAGTTTTTAAAATAAAAAAAAAATTAAGTGTCAAGACTAAAAATAAATGTTACCAACAATACTAAACTTTGACAGTTATAACACTAAAACCTCTAAAAAACTAGTGTAACAAAAACATTAAAAATTTGAGCATCTTCAAAATATACTTTGCACTGTTTTTTATTTCCCCTTTTTCTCAAGCAATTCCCTGTAAAGTTCTTTCAAAAGTACAAAGTATAATTGAATTTAGAATTGCAATTAAAACTATTTTTTAGAAATTATATTTTTAATAAACTACGTTTTACAAAAAAACTTTTATAGATTTCCGACTAAAATACAAAAAATAAATCTAAACTTTAAGTTCACTTATATAATTAAACATTTACGAAAGTTTCGATGATGAATTAAATATCTGGAAATCAATAATTTTATAGTGCAACATTTTGTGGGTAGCATAATATATATATAATATATAGTATATTTTTGAGTAGTTATATTGTATATTATACATTACCAATGAAGAATTAAATTAATTTTTTTTTTACATTAAGCATTTATTAATTTTAAGGATTTTTGATGTAGACAACTTTAAACATTTAAATTAAATGTATCATTAAAAATCATCAAAACTTTTATATATCAACGTAAATGTTGTTGTCAAATTCAATAAAAGTTTTTAAAAAATTTAATAATTTTAAAAATGAATTTTTGTGTTAAATATTTAAAGAACTCATTTTACATTTTTCAAAATGGAATAATTTTCTTTGAATTTGTTTTTATTGTTTTTATATTTTTGTTTTCAACATTTCATAAATTTCACTTTGAATTTTTTAATTTAATTNATCAAAACTTTTATATATCAACGTAAATGTTGTTGTCAAATTCAATAAAAGTTTTTAAAAAATTTAATAATTTTAAAAATGAATTTTTGTGTTAAATATTTAAAGAACTCATTTTACATTTTTCAAAATGGAATAATTTTCTTTGAATTTGTTTTTATTGTTTTTATATTTTTGTTTTCAACATTTCATAAATTTCACTTTGAATTTTTTAATTTAATTTAGTATTTTTAAAATATATTTTTTTTTAATTTTACAATTCTTCTAATTAATCATCTTTGAGGAATTATAAAAATTATGAATACAATAATCTGCTTAGAAATTTTATTTTTAAAACTTTGAATTTTAGTTTGTTTCTGAATTCAAAATTTTTAAATACTTTTTAATTTTTTTATTATTTTTAATATTTTCAAAACATACAAATTTTATTTTGTTCTGAAAATTTTGCTTAAATCTACATTAATTTTAATCTTGAATATATTTTTATTTCGTAACCTTTCTTTCGATAAAAACTTTTCATCAATTTTAATTATTATTATGGTATAATAATTCATTTAACAACATAAATCAAAAAAATTTAAGTAATACGAAAATTTGTCAAAAATATATATTAATATTTCCATATTTTTTAATATTTTAGTTAACAATTTTATGATAAGTAATAATTTAATTATTTTTGTTTTTTTAAATCTGTCAATATTTATTTTATATTAAACAAATGTGTTGAATTAATTTGGCTTTAAAATTTATTAATTTTATTACAATAAATTATTTTTGGTATTTTAAAAATTTGATATTTATTGAAATAAAAAAACAAAAATTCATATTTTTAATTTCAATAAGTTTTTTAAAAATATTTTCAAAATATTCGAATTTTATATTTTTAAATTTAAATTTTGTTGAAAATCTATATTTATTTTTATACTTTTTCTAGATTTTATATTTTTTAAAGCAATTATATTTAACCTTTCAATTAATTGTTATATGCTTATTTAACAAAAGAATCCATTGTTTGTTTTTTGTTATTTTTCATTATACCACTTTTAAATATTTAACGGGAACAAGCTTTTTAAAAGAAAATTATTTATGTTGAATTTATTGACTAATCCAACAGTTCACAAAAATATTCCATCATATTTATTAAAAAATGTTTATTATATATAAATAATTATTAATTTTTAGATTTTTTTTTAGAAAATATGATGATTATATATTTTTTTTGTATTATACATTTTATTATTTTAGTAAATAAAAAATATTTTTGAAAATACTTCATACTTAAATTCAAAAATATATAGACTAGTGTTTGATAATTAATTTAAAAAACCACTATAAAAAAAATATAAAAACATATTTTTTAAATAATTTTACTACTAATTTTAAAAAGGATGTAATTAAATTTAAATCTTAAAAATCAGTTTTATTTTTAATGATTTAATAATTAGTATTATGATTTTTTAAACAATTTCAAGTCTAAAAATATATAATTTTATTACTTTTTATTTTGACATACTTTGGAACTAGCTTTTAACTTATTAGAACAACATCGAACGAAATATTAGTAAAATTTTCTTCAGTGTTTTTTTATAAGTTTTGGAGCCTATTTGGTTCAAAAATCTTTTAAAGTAATCGTTTTAAGAATTATTTTTATTGCGAGTGTTTTTAAAATATCTGAGTTCATTGTTCCCTTAATATAAAAATATATTCAAATCCAAACCCTAAACTTTTTTATTTCAAAAATCATATTTCTAAAAATGTTAATATATAAAAAAAATTAAATATAAATATTTAAAAATAGAACTAAAATTTTAAAATAAAAAAGATACTAAAAAAATTAAGAAGAAAAATATAACAAATTAAATAAAACTAAAACAAAAATAAAGTTGAAAAGAACAAAAATATGAATTGACAAAAAAAAAACAACAAAAAATTGTGATTTATAAAAAAAAAATTTAAACTTTTCCAATTGAAAACAAAATAATATAAAAATAATAAAACAACTAAATAAAATTGTAAAAAAAAAGAGCTACATTTAAAATTTAGAACAAAAACATAAATCAAAAACCTTAGATTATATAAATTTTCAATAACAAAAAAACAAGAAACTTAATTTATTTCTGAGATTAGCTTTAATCGAAAAAAATCTAAAAAATCTTAAAAATTGAAATTTAAATTTAAATTATATATGTAAAGCCCAACAAAGCTTTGGAGCGCCAGCTATAGTTTTAAGATATTCTATAAATATTAATCTCTAAAATAGTTCTTCATTTAAAACAATAATTATAAAAAAAAAAAAAAACTAAATCACACAACGAGTCAAAGATGACTCAAGGTGTAGCAGTGATATTAAGGAATGTTTGCTTCCTATGTGTTTACCAGCTGCTTTTCTACATCAGTGTTGTTAGTTTTCCCTCTTCCTCTGAATAGAGTCAGTGATGAGCTGTCTGCTATTTTAACGAGTGTATTAGAGGTACCCTTTTATTTCATCAACATCGAAACGACGAGGGTGGCGTCAGGTAGTATATCCGACTCAAACGAAAGAAAATTTCTTACGAAAAATTCTGACGCGTGCACTGAGGATCGAACTCAGAATCGTCAGACTGGAAGGCGAGAGTGCTTGCACTTACACCAACCAACTACCTTATAACAATAATTATGGCTTACGCTTTATAGGATACTTAAAATTGTTCTTATTTTTAAGTTTTATTTGGGTTCTCTCATTATTAATAATTTTTGTTTGTTTAATTTTTGATGGTTTTTTATATGATTTACTGGAATTTTTAAATTTTCGTTTGATAAATATATTTCTTTTAATTCAATTTTTATTTTATACATAATAACATTCTTGAGATGTGTTGTATTTTTAAAGATAGGATTTTCTTACTTAAATCATCTCATTAATGATATAATTTCTTCTATAATTTTAATTTTACACTTATATATTTTTTTGTTTTTTTTTTATGTTTTTTTTTTAAATGTACTGTATTTATTACTTGAATGAAGCCTTTTCTTTTATACATTTGTTTTTTCTTGGGCCTGTTAAAACTTTCGTTTGTTTAGATAGAAATACATATTTTTAGATTGGTTTCGTTATTTATTGTTAAGCTTTATCGAATTTATTAAATTAAATTTAAAATAATATTTATCATCATTAATTTTTATGTTTTCTAATATATTTTCTTTTAATGTTTTGTTCTTATACTCTTATTCTACAATAATATTTTATTTGGACTATTATTATTTTCTTTTAATTATTATTTTGATTGAATTATTAATTGTATTTATTGCTTTGCTGAAGCTGATCTTTGCTTGATTTTTGACACTTAATTTTTTTTTAAATGTGTAATTTTTTTCTTAACTTACAAGTCAAAAAATATTCATAGACCTTTCTTATATTCTGTGAACAATATTGTAGGTGACCATTATAGTAGTTTTCTTTTTCATATAAATCCATTCAGTAGCCATGTAGTCAGAATTCCTACACTATTTTCTTATTTTCTCATAAAATTTAAGTCTCGATAAAAAAACACTCCTAAAAGTAAAAGAAAAACCTGTCTCCTTCCAGCAAAGTTCCCAAAAGTTATCCCTTCAATCTCTCTCAAATGACAGTTAGGAAACCTACAATGCAACCTGACCTCATGTATTAGAAATGAGTCCCGGAAATGGAATATAAAAAAAAATAAGAGAACAAAACAACCAAAACCGATATCCAAAGAAGATACCAAAACCTAGTAATCTCTAACCTTGGATAATTTATAGACGACATCATTGACGTCGACGTTGTCGTCTAACATAAAACAAGAGATAATTCTCACATACATATCGTCGCTCATCGTGACAATGTTCTTCATTTCTTTGCTATAAAAAAAGACTTTCCTGATCTTTCCATGAAGACTTTCCACAGAAGACCCTCCTATACAATTCTTTTGGTCCATGAGATGATTGTCACATCTCATGAACAAACTGAACAAAAAAAGAACCAGCAAATTTGTTAGAACAACTTTTTATAGAGTAAAGTGATTTACAATTAGCCATATTATATACTTACGTTGTACACGGGTATTGTTGTAGCGAAGTCTCTTATTATAATCACGATCCCAGGCATCTGGTCTCCAGTTTTCAATCTCTTGATAACCCCCAGAGTGATATGATCCACTGCCAGTCCCACTAGCCGATATTGAACTGGATCCCGAAGGACCAGATGAACCAGAAGCTGTCGCCGGTGGCGGCGGTCGTCCCCCACGAAACGATGTTACTGGAACATACCCAGATGATTCCGGGATGTAGACGATCTGCAATTAGAAATCAATATATAATGTGAGTGAGTGAGTAGTAAGATAGTATCCGCAGATATTGACCATAAAGCTAAAGAGAACGAACGAGAAATTATATCAATTATCTTATTATGTCGGTAGGTTGTTCAAGTTTCTTGACCAACAGCCGAAAGGGTAATTCCAATTTCCAAATGAAGACTATTATTGCGTGGAATGGTATTCGTATTGTTGTTTTCTGCTGTTTTTGTTTCTTTTTCTGCTTAGCAAGAACTATTCTCTATCTCTATAATGGGGAACGAACGACTCGAAATATACTATATAATCGTAATAATAAATTACAATGCAATCAACAAGTATTCACCATTCGATTTAAATTTGTTAGTCGGTGGACTGGACAGTGGGGTGGCTAGGTGAAAGAGAAACTTATGTGATTTTAGTATTTGAAACTTCAACATCAAAGAGGGAGAGAGAAAAAATTAAAAATAAACCATTACTATTGGTTTGTGTAAATTAAGGAATTTTCATTGGCTAAACCTAAAAATGTCCGAGTAGAGTTTAGGATTGGAATCAGACTTTTACTTGGATAATGGAACGATTTTTAATTTTAAGCTCGAACAGTTTAGAAATTAAACAAAAATATAAATTATAT
>JXPG01004922.1:23614-34053 GCA_001015175.1 Megaselia abdita | reverse complement strand
AATCGTTCTTTTTACATCTTTTGGAATTCTCAGAGAAGTCTTCGTTTTTTTTTTTTGTTATCCAAGATATTGTAGACTGATTGTCGTGAGATTTTATATAGTCTCGACTTAGCTTGGAAATTCTATCCCCTTTGGACTTTTTTTGTAAAGCAGCTACAACCATGGACACTTTTTATTTTTATTGAAAATATGCCTTAGCATTGACTGGATATCCTGTTTTTGCAAAAAGAATAGCCTCCCAGTAGAACCAAAGTCTCTTGTTCACATTCAGTAAACATTTACTAAAGTAGCTAAACATTTGTTTAGCTTTTTGATATTTTTATGTTTAGATTTTGTTTAATAGTCAAGGCGGATTCAAATACCAACATAAAATTGCTTTATTCAGCGTAACATTTTCGCTTGAAGTTAGTTTGAACATTTTTATATTAGAATCTAATCTAGCAGAATTCAAATAAATCATTTTGTTGAAGTAAAATCTGATTAAACTGATGACCCACAGATTTGGCAGTGGTACCCCTTACATTTTTTTCTAAAATGTGAAAATTTTGAAATGTCGGTATTTATAATGGAAATGTCTTTATTTACTAAAATAAAACATTTTTTAGAAGAAAAGTCTGATTAAAAAAGCAAGTTCACCAAAGTAATTTTTTTGACCCAAGAAACTGACAGTAGTACCCCTTAAATTTTTTCTAATATGTGAAAAAAAAATTTTTAAATAAATAAATTATAAAATAAATATTCACTGTTTAAAAATGATTTTTTTTAATTTTTAATACACATTGGTTTTTAAAGTTTTAAAAATTTAACTCGAAAAAAATTTGGGATTTAGCTATTTTTTTGTTTGAAAATTGTATAAATCGACAAACAACAAATTTTACGATTCAAAATATAACAAAAAGATGTTTTTGAAAATATTAATACAAATTAAACTTTATTATGAACGGGTATCTTTTTTTATCAAAAGGTGGCATTTTAAAATTTCTTGGTCCTTAGTGACTTTAGTAAAAAAAAAGCAGTTTAATGGATTTAAGTATCTTTCAATATCGTATCAATAATCATAATCCACATAAATTCCACATTCCTTCGAGTAATGTATATGTAATGTATAGTATATATATAATATTTTTTACGAATTTAGATCTTAAAATATTATGATTTTGTAAACGTTTAAATAATTAAATTTAATATGTAGTGTTTTCTGCTTAAATTCTAGTTGCTTGGTAACAACAAACCACTTAAAATCCACATGGCTGTTTTCAAGTAATGTGATTATTAGCAATTCAGATCTTAAAATATTATGAACTTGTAAAAGCTTAAGAAATAAACTTTTGACAAGTGTGAATATAAAAAAGCCAAGTCAACTTTACATATTGTAATATTAGGTTCCTAAAACATTAAAACATAGAAGCTAAGATTTTTGTTTATTGACAAAAATCCACATCAATTTAACATGACTCAAAATCTTGTAATATTTTGATTTTCTGAGTACCTAGAAAATAACATTGAATGGGATATTTCCCGACGATCTTCCACTACAATCCACATGGTTACCTTCGAGTAGTGTGTTTATTAAGCAATTGCTTATTTTGTAAAAGTTTTAAAAAAGAAATGTTTTATGTTTAGAAATAAAAATCCACATAACTATCTTTGAATAGTATAATTTTAAATTTAGTCTAGTTTTTTCAATTAAACAAAAATACCCACATAATTATTCTAGTAAAACCACGTAGTTAAAAACAAACCGAAATCATTATGTATTCTAAATATAGCTCGGGAGAAGATGCACACTTTCCATGTTCTCTTCACAGTTTAGTTATAGCAACAATAAGTATGATGAGCAAAGAAATGTCAACATGGATAGCATCCTTTCACCAACCCATAATTTAATTTGTTGATCACGTCAGTTCCAGATAAGTTCGTAATAATCAATGACGTCAAGGACGATATATAGGTCCTCTTGAACAAATAATACTGTAATTATTATATGAGCTTTCAATATGTCAACTTCATTTACTTCGTAAACCTTTCTGATTTCAATAATACAATTATGGCTGGAAATATTTATAGACCAGGATGCAGTTGTATTCCTTTGAATGAATGAATTGTGATGAGAAAGCTAGTCTCGTTTGTTAGTTACGTCTGTGATTGGAAATAGAAATTGTGTGGGAAATGTAGATTTTATGAAAGTCTATCTACGTAATTTGTTGTTTTTTATGCAATCATAATTTTTTAAGATGAAGATAAAAAAGTTTATTTGAATGTTAGGTTTTGAAACAAATGTTCTTTAATTTGATTGATTTTGGAAAAGTTAATAAGAAGTCTTAACAATATTTCATTAGGACTATAACTTTTAAGATAAGTTTAACAGCTTAGTTCAATGAACAACAAGGCCTTTTAGTTTAGTATATTGTCTTTAAATGGGTTCTTTGAAAGAATACCCTTATGTCCGTCTGTAAACTTATTCCACGAAGAATTTAAAACCTTCCCTTTGTAGATTGTTCACCTTCAATACTACTTAGAATCAATATTCTCACAATAAACACCCATCAAATCTCTCCCTCTTTTCCAAAATTTGAATAATTTAGTTAAAGTTCATCATCCACCACAAAAAGTATATTTTCCCCATATTAAAACAAAAAGCATTTCCATCTACAAAGTTAGTCAAAGTCAAATGTTATCTTATTATACTTAAAAATAAACTAATTTATTTTAAAAGAGAAAGTTCTGAATGCACATGAAAGCAATAACCAGAACAACATTTTTGTAGTGAGAGCTTTACTGGGTTTCCTGTTTGTTTAAATTTAATTTGAATCCTTTTAGGATGTTAATTATAAAGTTTGTAATTTTACAAGTTTTATTTCAATCACTTTTAGAATAATTGTTTCATAAAAGCAAAATGTTTTTAAGGTTCTTATTTTTGCTAATGTGAAATATATAAAAGCAATTAGGATTATTCTAACCTTTATTCGTCAGTCTATCCATAAGTTCTTGAAACTAAATTTCGATGTCATAAATCCTGACAACAAAATTTCGTTGGAATTTCTTCTGATTCTTATCTTGAAATTTCGGCCACAAACAATGGAAACTTTTTTGAAATGAAAATTTAATAATTAATTTAATAAAATAAATGACAATATTTCTTCGCTCGATTTAAGCGAGCCTTTCTAGCTCTGCAGTAATTAAGTGTGAAAAACTTAAATTTTTGGACATTTTTGCAATGTTAATACAAGGGTAAGACAAGATATTTACCGAAGTGGGAAAAAGTGGGAATTTATCTATAATTTTAGTTTCTTCAAAAACATTATTTTAAATTCCTTTGGTAATAAAACCCAGAATATTAATTGATTTGTGCAGTACATATTCTGTTCATGCTGCTCACATTTAACTAATAAAAATATACACATTTAAATTGTTGTCAACATTCTACACATTTCAATGAGTAACTTACACATTCAAATATGTAGTCTACGCAATAAATTAGTGTTGAGAACTGATCAACATAATGTGTATAGTACATATTTGAATGCGTGTCGTACTTATTAAATACGTGCTTTACATATTTATAATGTATTTTATTTCTTCCTACTTTTGAATGTGTAGAGTACATATTCCTTGTGTAGGTTACATATTTTAAAGCATGCAGCACACCTTAAGAATTTTTGTTAGTGAATGAAATAAGGTATATTTTTTTTTGTTTTTTAACTAAGTTTAAAATATAAATTTAGTAAATTGAAATAACTAGGAATAAAATGTTACTTAATAATTTGTTTTCCCATTTTAAAACCGTCGAAATTAAAATCTAAAATTTTAGAAATGTGTTAAATGTTTGAACACATTTCAATATTTTTTTAAATTTATAGTGTTTTTTGAGACTAAATGAAATCATAACATAATAAACACCTATCTATATTTCTTCGAATTTCTGAAGTGTTTTCGAAAATATGTTTAAAGTATTATTTACAAAATATTTTCCTAATTCTTCATATTTCCTTTTTATTTTTTAAAATAATGTTCCCATTACATATTTGAAAATTGTAAAATCAAAAAGAAACAAATTTCATTTTAAATGTAATTATTTATCCCTATCAACATTTTTGAAAAAGAAATAATATTTTTTTAAATTAAAGAAAGTTTTTCATTTAATTTGAAAAGTTCAAATAGATATTTTCAAAAATATTTAATCTAAAAATTGTTTAAAAACAAATATAGACTTTCAAAAATTAAGAATTATTATTTTAACTTAATTTCTATTAATATTTTTATTCAAAATGTTTAAAAATATGAAGTTGTAATATTTTACAACAGTAAAGATAACTAATTAATTTCAAGATTATTGGAATTAAATTAAAAATATGGAGTTTTGTTTTTAATAAATGGCAAATTTTATTTAAAAAATAAAATATATATATATATAATTTTTTGTAATATCTTTATATTTTTGTTGCTTTTAAAATTAAATGTGGAATTCAACTAATTTTCAAATACAAAATAAATACAAAGATTTAAAAAAAAAATTCGATTATTATTTATCATAATCAAAATATTGAAAAAATTGATTTTTTTTTAATCAACAAAAATTCTAAAACAAATCAAAAACTTAAAAAAAAAAAAGATGTAATATTTAACTGCATTTATCTTATCTTATACAAATTTTACGTTCTTAAGTTACATAATTTTAAAAAGAAATTTTAATAGTTTTTGTTATTTATTTGGTATTTTAGAATTCTTCAGTTATGTTATTTGAAAAGGGAACGGATGTCGTTATTGAAAAAGAATCCTTATAACGGCTATGGTTCTCGTTACCTTTTCCAACTCTGCACACAACAAAAATTGTCTCTAAACTTGGAGAAAATGCATGGTCGAACTTAATAAAAACCATTTCAATAATGGCCCGAAAGAATTTCTTTAGAATCTTTCGCTGATTTTGAAATGGTTGTCTCCTATATTCAAAGCCATAAAACAAAACAAAAAGCCAGTTCTCAAGAAACATACAATTTAAATATTTCAAAATTAATCAAAATCTTCTAAAATACTTAAAACAACTTTGAATTTCCTTTAGTTAGCTTTAAAAACAAAAAGTACTTTTTTCATCTATTAAAAACTTACAGAGAAAATCTTAGATATCGAAAACCGAACCTCTTAATTTCAAAACACTTTATATAGATACCAGCGTTTACAAAAGCAAAATTAAAGACTTGGATTTGAAGCCATTGTATTGGTAGCCAATCAGATCACAGAAGATTTATTTTCTTTGAATTTAAGATTCTCTTTTGCTGGATTTTAAAGAAGCTTCTTCGGATGCCAAACTTTGATGTTTGAATATGAAAATCATATTTTCTTTTAATGAATATGCATCTTAAATTAAATAAAAGTTCTTTCATTCTTAGTTTTCTTCTGATCTGATTTAAAATAATATGTTTTGTTTCTCAATGAGTTGTACTCTCGATATGAGAATATCGTTTCTTTAAAAATCAAATGTTGATATTTAGCATAATTTTGATGACTCTAAGAATTAAACAGTCGACCTTTCACTGTTGTTCGAGAATAAGAGTCAAAACTTTAAAGATGTTTTGAGCGAGCAGTGTCTTTCAAATTTTAGAGACAAATTTTTTTTGTGTGTGTGTCTCAACATGTAAAAAGTCTTAAATACTAAATATTTTAAAAATAAAAGTAAAATATTTCTGAAGTAAATTTTAAATTATGATAACACCTTTTAAAAAACAATTTTAATAGAAAAACTTTTAAATTCAAAATTTTGAGAAAATAAAAATTTTAATTTCAAAAATATTTTGGGAAAGGAATTTTTGACACGTTTAAACTTATAATTCTGATATATTTAAAGAAAGTTTGATGTGGTGGTTATATTAATCGATCAAAAAATCCGTCAAATGAAACCCGTCCTTTTAACTTATTTAAGGCTGTGCTTTTCTTAATACATTATCTCATACTACTTTTCCAAAAAACAACAAAATTCTTATAAACATTTTGAAATAAAAATACAAAAATCATCAAAATTCTATTTAAAAAAATCTTGTTTCAATTTGAGCAACCAAAAAACAATGAAACTAACACTCAGTTCATGTTAGTTAAATCATATATACAATTGTTTCTATTACTCATACAACATTCCAAAAATCCCAATATAATTGGATTTATATAAAATGCTAATTTATCAAATTTATAATTTATTGCTATTTATTATAGTAAGTTAAAGTAATATGTGTTATGCAATCTATTTGAATATTAGTATAAGTCAATAAGAATTTTACGTATTCTATCAATCATTCAGTAAAATCGTAAAATTAATTAGATAGCAATAATATATTTTCAATACAGCAACAACAAATAAAATTACAAAGCAATGCTGCCGAGAATTTATAGTTTGGTATAAGTTCTCAAACTGAAAACTGCAGGATCAATAGTAAATATTAGTTTTAGAATGGTATGAGAACTATATGTATTGAAAACAATATGAGTTATTTATTATAGCAAACATATGTGAACTATGAGCTATGAGCCATGTCAATATTGTATATAGATATTTATTGAAACTATATTTCTGAGAAAATTATGAACTATTAACAAATTTTATGTTTGTTCGCTCTTTTTTTTTATTAGTATTATATTTATAGAATAACATATTTTGTTAAATTTTCGTAAATTTCAAGAGTTTAAATTTTACCACATTCTTTTTTGAGAGAAATAAGTATGGTAAAGTTTCATAGCGACAGGGAAAGACAGTGAACAATTATATGTTCAGATATAAATGAGAATTTCTTCAAATGGTCCAAGATTCAGAGAGAATTAGGAAATTTCCAAATACCTAGATTACAAATCATAAAAACTGAAGCTAATCTTACAAAATAGAAACAACATTTTTAAAATCTTTCGCTAGCTCACATATTTTACTTTATTTTTGGATTGTAAAATTGTTCTAAATAATTTTGAGTTTAAAATAAAAATCTACGAAAAGGTCAAGAAATTTTCAAAGAAAATAGTTAGGAAACTTCACTGAATTTTCAAAGTTGAAAACGTTGTGAAACACGTTGCAGAGTAAATAAATAAAAACATTTCCATTAAATGACAGTTTGTTTTAGTGATATATTCATTATTTAAAAATAAATAAAAGTTTTAAAATATTATATTTTTAGTATATTTTTTTTAAACTTTCAATTTGTTTTATAAATTTTAATAAAATGGTTTTAAAATAAATTGTAATTTTTAAAAATCTAAAAACTTCGAAGTAACAAAACATTTAATTCTGACAGTTTTGGAATTCCATAATTTCATATTTGGAAAAAATCAGTTCAAAAATATATTTGGAACAAATTTAAAACTATAAAAGTTTATATTTTGAAAATTGTTGAAGTATATTCATAATTTTAAAATAAACTGTTAACATTTTTATATTAATTTTAATTTTTCTCTCAAAACATTAATTTTTGAAAAGTCAAATAAATCAAATAAATTTTAAGTTTAATTCGCCTTTTAATTTTTAGCAAAGTAATAAAATAGTTCGCCAAATATATTATTCGTTCCATGTATTATTTTTAATATTTTGAATAATATTAATATAATTCCTTCCAAAATCTTTACAAACTTCTCAAAAATTTCATTTTACTTACATTTTTTAAGCTTTAATACAAAGATTATAAGTTCCTGAAAACAATTCAGGAAAAAAACATTCTCGCAATATTCCATTTGTAGGAATCAATTAAAAGTATATTTTTATAAAATTTGTATTGTTTAATTCTATTTTTATGGTTCTAAATATTTTCGTTTTTAATTATTTGTCAAATTAAAATGTTTTAACAATTAAAATCCTTAAAATTTGTTATGTCTTGTTAAAAAATTAAGCATTAATTGAACAGTGTAATAAAATAACTCACAAAATCATTCAAAATTTTAACATACAAAAAATGTGGTAAAAAATAATTCCCGGACATAGCGGATTCAGAAAACTACGGTTCAGAAAGAAAGCTAATGGACAGTTTCTTCACGAGATAGAAAGCTATGTGGAACATAAAACGCAAGAATCTTTTCTAATACATATATACATAGTTGCCTTTAGATTCTAGCTAGCAGCACTGTGCCCATACGTCCCTGACTGTTCTCCAATTGGGTACACCTTTCTCCCTGGTGTTTTGTTCAACAAGGTCTACCCATCGCTTTCGTTGCCGTCCTCTTTTACGTCTACCATATTTTGGATGGAGCATTGTCTTCCATCCGTGCACATGTCCTGTCCACCGAAGACGCCTCGTTTGGATCTTCTCAACTACATTCGAGTAGTTATATAGCTGGTAAAACTCATGGTTGTACGTATCCTCCATTCAATTTCCTCGTATAATGCACCGAAGATAATTATCGTATGGCACTTTTTTCTCAAATACAGAGAGAACTCCTTCGTTTTCCGATATTATGTTCCAGCATTCTGCATTATACAGACGTACTGGCCAGCCGAGCTCATTGTAAAACTTAACCTTGGTCTTCCTTGACAGCTTCACCACTTCGAGGTTGACAGTCGAATTCTTTCTTTACGACTTGATACCATATATGGTTTTTCCTTCATTGACTCGTAGACCCACTGAATTCCTTCCAAATTGCAAGGAGTATATCTTTGACGTGTGATGTTTTTCTCCCTATTACGTCCCAAGTCATCGGAATATCCAAGAATTTGGCAAGATTTGTTGTAGATTATGTTGGAGGTTTCGATGCGACCATAATCATCTCTAGCAGGATGTTGAATAGTGCGTCACCTTATCGAAAACTCCTCACCGCTTGGAACTTGCTTGAGGTTTCTCCGGCGATTTTGACACAACTCCATGTGTTCCGCAGCGTCATTTGGCATAGTTGGACGAGCTTGCTTGGTATGGTTCATTGAGCGGAATAGCTCATCTCCGATTGGAGTGTCGTACGCTTGTTGAAAGTCGATGAAGAGATGGAGTGTATCGACTTGGAATTCATATGTCTTTTCCAAAATAGGTCTTTTTCAGAATATGAAAATTAAAATGTATTGTAGATATTTAGATGAAAGTCGTGCAAATTTAATAATATTTTAGAATCAAGCTAAAAATACCTTTAAATCTATTTTAATTTAAATATTTATTTGCTTTAAAGAAAACTATATACAAATGAAATGTAATATTTAAAACTTTGCTCTGTTGTGAGTTGTTCTTATATGATTATAATTAGATGTCATTAAAATGTTCATTTCAAAAAAGCCTAATAGAAATCACTCTAAAAAAATATTACGTAAAATTAAATTTGAAACATAATCCCCAAAACCTAACAAAACTTCAATCAAATATAGCAAAAATTGCATGTGAAATAAATACCAATAAAAATAAAATATTTTTGTTTTAAACATTGATTCAAAAATCCATGTATTCTTGTTTGCAGCTTCAATTTCTATTCGAAACGTTGGTAATTTACCGAAAAATAATTTAATAGTGAAACCAGCACACGATGCTCTACAGTATCAACATAGCATTTACGGTTCCAAGCAACAACTATTAACCCCACAACCACCATCAGCTGCAGCGCCATATTATGGAATAGGTGGAGTAAACTATTATGGTTTAGGTGGCAGTACCATGAACATACGAAGCAACTATGACTACAGGGATAATTACAATTATCATCCTCTGAGAAAAACCGGTAGTCGCGCTGAAATTGATATGTTGGAACGGGAAACGAGCTCACAAATAAGGGTAAGTTGTTTTTCGTTCGTAATATTTTCCACTTATGTTTTATTTATTTGGAGAACTAGAGAAAAACACACAAAAACAAACATATTTTCACTTTATAATTTTTTACCAAAAATATACAATTTTGTAGAACTTGGATATGTCCGCTGGAGATCTTCTAAGTCGGACACACGAAGAGCTCGTTCTCTTGCTGATTCAGTTGCGAAGGCAAAGCAGTTTCATAGCTAGAGCTATTGAACAATGTTGCACGGACATTCACGATGTTCAGGTTAATTATTTTTTCTTTCTGTTTTTTTCTTTGTTTTAAAAAACAATTTTCCAACAAAATGTGCTTGTGCTCCTAATTACATGCTTTTTTGGGTTTTGGTGAATGGGCAAAAATTATATACTTTTTTTAACATCCTCTCCTTTTTTCTCCTCTCCTTGTTACACAACGTTAATTGGTCGAGGGTCTTAACATAATTACACTTTAAAATTGTAGTCAATTTGCATGGGAGCGTTACCGACTGTACTGAACGATGGATGGAAGGAAGGAACTGATTTGGTTGGTAGTTTTAATAAAGAACACTTGAACTTTGTAATTGGTATATATAATGCAATATAATGCAGCTTGCAACTACAAAGGTGACGTGACCTCTTTTCTCTTTTGATTATTTTTTATTCAATTAAATTTGTTAAGAAACTATGGACTCTTTTCTGAGAATGTTGGGTATTTAACACAAATTTCAAAAT
>JXPG01004922.1:5909-21022 GCA_001015175.1 Megaselia abdita | reverse complement strand
AAAATTTTAAATTTTTTTTTTTTTTTTTTTTTTTTTTTTTTTTTTTTTTAATTTATGAAAACTATAAATTATAAAATAAATTTAAAAAAACGGAAATTATATCCAAATTAGCTACATAATTAATTACATAAAAAAATCTACATTCCTTTCTTAGAAAATAATTAATGTGAAGGTTTTCTGAATGGGTTTTTTCTCGCTGATTTCGGATATAAATTCATATTTTTTCCAAAACCTCCCAAATCTTAGAAATAATCAAATTTCCATTATTTAGACAAACTTTTCAGATTAGTATTTTTTGTTTAATTTTTTACATACAATTAATAGCTAAAAACAATATATGAGCCAAACAATATTTTTTAATAAATCTATTATAAAAATAAATCTTTAAAAATTAATTTTAAATGTGTCTGCAGTACACATTCAGTTAAATGTTAAACTTTGGGCTTTATTGATTGGCTTCAGAAATGCTTTTGCCGAACAAAAACTTTGGTTATAATATTAAACAATAGTTATATATGTGGTATTTGTTTGGTGTAGGTGCTAGCACTTTCGCCTTCCACTCTGACGATTCTGAGTGCGATCCTTAGTTCATACGTCAAAATTTGTCTTTCGTGGTGAGTCGAAGGTAGTTACGCCCATCATTATCTCGTTGTTGATTAAATAAATGAGTACCTCGGATTCACTCGTTCAAATAGCAGATCACTCACTCAGAGAAAGAGGGAAAATTAAAGCACTGAAGTAGAAATGCAGTAAATCGATAGGAAGCCAAAATTATATAATATCCTTTTTGAAGCCTTTTTAAATACTACCGTTTAACCAGTCAGTTCAGTGTAAAAAGCCTCAACCTAGAAAAGGTAAATTTAAACTTCCCTCCCAAAAAAAAACCCCATTGCAAAATGACAAATGTTTCTAACAACCTCATCAGCTTTATGGTGGCTGGCCCTTTAATTTAATCAAACAAACCAAATCACACCTTCCAGCACTTTGCAATGTACTAACTTTCATGAACTTTTTAGAATCGTCTCCGAACATCTCAAGGCCTCACCCGAGCAGAGAGTATTCAACGACTAGATCAACTCAAACAACACCTTATCGATTTGGAAAGACAGTACGATAAGAGTAAGCCAATGGTTAATCTTGTGGACAACATGGTCAAGTTGGGATCTCTCTATCGCAGTAATGACTCATCAACATCCATTTCACGGATGAATGATCCAACCGCTATTGAGCGCTATGAGTTCAATCAACGCCTCCAAGAAAAGAGAATGCTTGCCGAGGAAGAGAAACAATTTGAGAGACAACACGCAAGTCAAAAGGAGTTACAGGTAAGCTCACAGCCTCCTAAACACCCCTTGTACATACTTAGTTTTCATTTTGATATTATCTGACACCCAAAAGCACATTCGTTTTAGTTTTTACTTATGGTTTTTTTAGTTTAATTAAAAAGTTCACTTAATTCAAAAATTATAGTCGAAAGTTCGTCAGCTTTACCAGCTTGATCATTTGCTACAAGAAGAGTCTGGAACTCTGCAAAATTTGCAAAGGGATAAGGAAGACTTGGAACGGGCTCTCGGTGGTTTGAAGAATCGTTTACAAGACACTAATGGTCCACCTGTGGTTATGGAAGCTGCTCGAAAGCAGCAAAATATTTTGGAAATCGAACTATCTAGAGTCCATCAACTCCTAGCTGATAATTCCAAGGTAGACGAGGTGCCTAGTAGTCGAAAATGGTTTTATTTTTCTTCTGCTCTTTACTTCTTTTGTTGCTTTTTATGTTGAACTCATCTCATTCGGCACGCTTTTTTATTGTTTGAATTTTCTAACGCTTTTTTTCGAGAATTTACTTATATTTTTTTGTTTCTGGGTGATTGGTTCATATAATTGATTTTGATGCAAACTACCATGTTTTGAGGTTTCAAGGTTTTTAGATTTTTAGACTGGTATTCTATGTATGTCGGGTTCCCGCTCGTTATTATTTTTTTTAATTACCAATAGAAGAAACATTGCTATGTTTCATAGTCATTCATTGTACAATTTCAGAAAAGTAAAGAATATTTAACATATGAAATTTTAATAAAGCTGGTAAAGATATTTGTGGGCTATATATACAGGGTTCCTACAAAGTCGTAAAACTGCTTAAAAGGTTAAAAGAGCTTATTTTTTATCATAGGGTTTAAATCTGCTTATTTATACTAAAAATGAACTAGAAGGGCTTAATTTATAGTTAATGATCAGAAAGGCATATGTGAAATTTATGGTTTCTAAAACTTAAACAAATGGAACGAAATTAATGAAAATTATTAATTTTAAACTACTTAAACAACACTCAAGATTGTTTGAAATTATTTTAGAAAAATGTATCTTTGACAAAAGTTTGTTTCCAGAAAAAAGAATGAGTTTTTGTAAAAAGCATATATACCAGAATGATAATTATTCAGAGTTTGATGCATTAATGCAAAATAAATTTAAAGAGCTTGTTTTAAAAATATTTAATATAAGAAACAAAACATTACAGGATTCATACAAAGACTTCCTAGGGCTCATAAAGGCTTTTTAGGGCTACTTTTATATAAGAGAAGTTTCTAGGGCTCAAAAAGGCTCTTTTTGTATATTTTTTTTAAAAGGGGTTTTTTATAATCAGTGGGATAATATACTTTAAATGTTCATAAGCCCAGACAAAAATTAGGGAATCTTGATGAATATTAAGTCATAAGGCTCGCATTTACTGAAATAGCTGGAATTTCAATTACTCTTCAAAGAAAATAGATATAAGATCTTTCCAAGAACTCTGTGGCTAAACAAACATTTGTTTAACTGTTTACTGTGTATTCAGTTGTTAAACATACAATTAGAAAATAGTTTTAAATTTGATGTAATTGTTTATGTTTAAATAAAAAGAAAAATTATTTATTAAGTAGGGATTTAAGATTACCTATTTTTAGAAAGAAAATTAAAATTTGCAAATTTTGAAATTTTTAAGAATAATACCAAAAAATACTTAAAGAACATGAATTAGAAAACAAACCAAAATTAAAATATTTTATTTATTTAACAAATTTTTGTAATAAAAATTAAATCTTGTAAAATTTTCAAAACAATACAAATTGATCGTTTTAATAAAAAAAAGTGATTTATAGAATGTTGAAAAAAAAATATATAAACTATAACAAAAATAATTTATAAATAAATTTTAAGATTATTCGCTGTTTAAAAATGTAAAACATGTTTTTTTTTTAACACATTGATTTTTGGTTTAAAACGATAATGTCATTTCAGAAAAAAAATTAAATTGGAATCTGTAAATTAAAATTTATAATTTTAAAAGTTTGTTAAGTTTTAAATGTTATGTTAATGTTAAAAGTAATACAAATAATACAAAGATTTTGGTTTTTTCAATTTAATTTGTTTTAAAACTGTAGAAGTCCACAAAGTTATTTCTTTGTTTTGTTTTCTTGTCTAATTTCAAAAGTTTCACTATGAGTTGTGTAGGGCTAATTTTAAATATAGATAAATTTTACCTCAAAACTCTTGTATGATTTATTTTTTAAATTTTAACTCTAAATGAAATACAATCAAAATAGAAGTTGCTTTAACTCTTTTATTTTTTTGTATTAACGAAATCTAAAACATTCTCGCATTTCTGAATCAAAATCTTTTGAAATATATTGTACTTTGAACTTGTATTTAAACTGTTGTAAGGAATTTGAATACTTTTTCTGTAAACATTTTGTTTTTTAATGACAAAATTTTATATAAATATTTTTTTCTTTTAGAAAAATAAGAATCCTTTGTTTTTCTTAAAAATAATAATTAAATATTTTTTTAAAGCGTTTAACATAAACATAAACAAAACATAAAAAACTATATTTTGTAAGCAAATTTGTATATCTTGAAAAATCAGAATAAATATAATAAACCTTTTTAACTCTACAAAAATCGTTGCAAAAAATAACCTTAAATTGTTTTTAATATATATTTTCTTCTAAAAAAAATAAAATTGCTATATAATAACAAATTAGCACATAAAACAAATAGTTTTTTTCTTGATACATATCTTGTATCTGAAATATAATAATTAATCTTTCTTTTAACTTTATAATATAACAATTCAATTTTGGATAGTTAGAATTTGAAAAATATCTTTTCAATATTATATCGGATCTAAAGAAATCATAATAAACAAAAATAATAGGAAATATATTTTTTCAGTGCTAAGAATTACTAATTATTCTTCTTGAGATCCGACAATTTTTAAGTATATTAATTCAGAGTCTAAAAATAGAAAAAATATTTTTCGAAATCAAAACACATTGCTTTTTAAGTTTTTGGACAAATTTCACTAAAAATAAAAATATAAACTTTTTAATTTCAAAAAATAATGAAAAATATGAAACAAAATTCATAATCAATTTTAAAAACAACAAACAAATTATGCAAGTCACCACACACATTTGATAAAATTCCAAATATTTAAATAAACAACAAAGAAATACTTTAAAAGATAAAAAAATTTAAATTTTAAATCTAATTTAAAACAAAATTATGCTAAATCATATTTTGGTGTATTATAGATGTTAATTCTGAAAACATGAACAGAAATTGCTATAAATTTTGCTGGAGAAAAGATCAATTCGTCAATCATTATTTTCATTCGAATATGCATTAGTAAAATCGCGATCTGTTTAATTTTTTTTTAACAAGAAATCTTCGTGAAATTATCAACTCATATCCTCGATTATTTGTTTTATTGTTTATAACCTTTTAAGATTATGTTCGTTTTATTATTATTTAGTTCTCGTTTTATTTTTATTTTTTTAGAACAATATTTTTTAAACAATATTTTAAAATGTATTTAAGGATAGCATAAAATGTCAGGAAATAAAAGCTGAAGTACTCTATTTCATCAAAGTAAGAGGGCTAATGAATGTAACCATATTTTCGAATCCACCAAAAGAGTTAAATTGTTATTAACATAAAAATACTCCTTCTTTTAGTTACATTAAAAAGTATACAAAATCTTAGTATGAAATGTAGATTGTTTAAATTTAAGTGCAATTTTATTTAACAAACATTCTTTTAAAGACGAAAATTGAGTTTTTGTTAATTTAAGCACTAATTTTGTAAAAATTATTTTAAAGAAAAAATTAAGGCTTAAAAAGGCTTATTCCCCTCGTATTTCTAATACGAACCTTATATATACCAGCTCAAAATAATTATCACACATATATTGGAATTCGTCCTATTTATATAATTATTTTTAATTCTTTCTCTGATTTTTTGATGTCTTCAGAATTGGATGCAAATATAGAGCCAACCAAAACAATTTTAAATTTCTGCAAATAAATCTTTCTTTCAAAATTAACCCAATAATACTCAAAAAGCCCTCAAAATTGTACAATCAATCACATGGTAGTTTCTTAAATATAACAAAAAAAAAAACAACACGTTTAAAAAAAATCGTCCACAATGCAAAGCACGTTTAAAAATAATAGCTTTAATTATAAAATCTAACTGCTATTCTAACCATGTCACAAAGATAAAAACCATTTATTAGCGATTTCAAATGAAAAGTTCTTTTGGAACAAAAAATCTGACATTTTTAAATTCCACAGAAATTAGAACAAACCGTAGCGGGAAATGCACGCTTGGAACAAGAATTGCTTGTTCTACGCCAGAAACTACAAAGCTCGAGAGGATCGCAAAGCCATCTTGGAAGTAGTACAACTTTAAATGTGGATAATTCACCTTATCCAAACTCTACAACCGCTCTGTTGGAGTCGGAATTGAAGCGAGTCCAGAATCTAGTTGGAAATATGCAAAGACAGCGACAAGATCTCAGCCAAGCAGTTAAACAGTTGACTGAAAACTCGAACCGCCTCTATCATGATCTCGACGTAAAGGGGGAAAAGTCAAAGAAACGCCATAATAGTGGAAGCTGGATGGAAACTGATCTCGACGGTTCTGCTGATCGTTACGATAGGTCGAATATGTCTACACCTCTTTTCGTGGACACGAAGACGAATGATGATATTTACGATGAGGAGAAGAATTTACAAGCTGGTTATTGTAATGGAGGTCTCGACAATGATGACTTCTTGGACAACAATCCTTTTGCCAGTATGGTCAATCAAGAGAAGCCAGAGATAAAGACAGTGAGAATTGTGAAGAGGGAGTCCGAGCGTAGACAAAGAGACAGAGAACGCACAACATCTTCTTCATTGTCCACCTCGAACTTGAACCTCGATCAAGTCATTGAAGAGGACAACAATTATTTGCAGGACGAAATCTATGCTTTGCGTTCAAGATCGCTTCCTCGAAACAACGACATTTACGATAGTTATTTGAAAGCCAGCTCAAACAGAAACAGCGGTAGATCTGCTTATTCTAGGTATTCAGACTATTTCGGGGGACCAACCTCTTTGATATCCCCTACTAACAATCCCTACCCAGTATCCTTGACTGACAACAGTGTCTATGTACAACCTACTACGGCTTACACAGGAACCGCGTACCAAATTTCAGAAGCTTTGCGCTCGAAAACAGAATCGATGCAAAGCTTGAACAAAAGTTTGACGGAATTAACCCCATCATTCCAAAGTGAAGCTGCTAAACTTATCATGAGTGAGATGTCCGCTGGAAGTGCATCTGAAGACAATGCTAATAATGATAAGGTTCCAGCTTCTTATAAGCACAAACGCGTAGTTCCTAGGGAGAAGAGAAGACATTTCACCGCTCCCAATAATGTTAACAAAGCTGCTATGGAGAATGTTCAATGCGAAAATGATATGAATAAGAATGTGAGTTTTCTTATTATAATTATTATTATTTAAAACAAATATATTTTATAAATTTTTATTTTAAATATAGTATTTTAATTATAATATTTTTGAATTGAAATCAAATAATTATTTATTATATCAATGTTTTTTTTTTTAACTTTATATTTAAAAATTTGAATATTTAAATTATATTTATGTTTTTTAATCTTTGGTGGTATGGTTTTTTTTTTTAATGTTATTAAAAATATGTTTTCTTTCGAATTTTTTAAAATTGATATAATTTGTTTGATTTTTTGTTTTTATTGTTTTATTAATTTGCTTCTAATTGTTTATTTAAAAAATACATTATAACTATTGCATTATATTCCAATTCTAATAAAAAACTAAAATTTTAGAATGTCAACTGGAGAGCACGTGATGATTTGGATATGGAAGTCGCACTCAGACCGAGAATGAATGCTCCGGATGTTGTAAGATCAGCTTTGGCTCAAGGGGAGAAGATCTCGGAAAACACCATCGATAAATTATTTGGTGCTCCAAGCAAAATTGTTATACCTGAGAGATATATTCCTGAGAAGGTGAGTTTTTTTTATTAATTGAGTTTTGAGAGCAAACTGTTCTTCTGATTACGTAGAAGAAATTACTTCTAGAAAAAGAGATATCAATGATAAACTTCCTTCTTCAAATTAATATTAACAAACAAAAACAAAATCCTAGAACTGTCTCATTTACATTAATAAAAAAACATCAAAATATATGATTCCAAAGGCATTTTTGTTATTTCTCAAATGTTGTCGATTTTTTCTTGGACCATAATTTAAAACCAAATTTCAACTCAAATCATTTTAAAATCATATATTCTTATGGGGATTTTTTGTCGAATGAAAGAGAATTGCGAACATTGTGTACTTAAATGAGATTTTCTGTATTGAGTAAAATACAAGATGGACTTTTCATAATTTACAATATTTTCATAATAGTATCGTTATGTAAAATATTTGAAAATTACTTATTGCGTATTTTTTATCAACACACAAAATAAAACGCATTTAGAATTAAAAGAAAAAAAGAATCAAACTTGAAAATATTGCGTTGAAGAAGTACACTAAAAATTGTATTTCAATTTCATGAAACTGATGATTCCGTGAACTCTACTTGGAAAGTATTACCTTATCTTTCAAAAGATCTTTTTTAATTTTAATTCAATATTTGATTCTCATAAATTAATTACTAATTCCTGACTCATTTTGAGAATAGATATTTCCAAAGTTCACTTTTTCAACGTTTTTTCGGCAAAATAAATCTTGGTTTTGAACAGGATCTTAGATATGTTTCCTTGCTATTTTTAGAGTAATTTTATTTTGTGTGAAATTTTATTTTTGTGTGTCATTATTTTTAAAAACATTAAGTTGATCTTAATGACATTAAGTTCACTTTTTCAACGTTTTTTCGGCAAAATAAATCTTGGTTTTGAACAGGATCTTAGATATGTTTCCTTGCTATTTTTAGAGTAATTTTATTTTGTGTGAAATTTTATTTTTGTGTGTCATTATTTTTAAAAACATTAAGTTGATCTTAATGACATTAAGTTCACTTTTTCAACGTTTTTTCGGCAAAATAAATCTTGGTTTTGAACAGGATCTTAGATATGTTTCCTTGCTATTTTTAGAGTAATTTTATTTTGTGTGAAATTTTATTTTTGTGTGTCATTATTTTTAAAAACATTAAGTTGATCTTAATGACATTAAGTTCACTTTTTCAACGTTTTTTCGGCAAAATAAATCTTGGTTTTGAACAGGATCTTAGATATGTTTCCTTGCTATTTTTAGAGTAATTTTATTTTGTGTGAAATTTTATTTTTGTGTGTCATTATTTTTAAAAACATTAAGTTGATCTTAATGACATTNAAATATTGCGTTGAAGAAGTACACTAAAAATTGTATTTCAATTTCATGAAACTGATGATTCCGTGAACTCTACTTGGAAAGTATTACCTTATCTTTCAAAAGATCTTTTTTAATTTTAATTCAATATTTGATTCTCATAAATTAATTACTAATTCCTGACTCATTTTGAGAATAGATATTTCCAAAGTTCACTTTTTCAACGTTTTTTCGGCAAAATAAATCTTGGTTTTGAACAGGATCTTAGATATGTTTCCTTGCTATTTTTAGAGTAATTTTATTTTGTGTGAAATTTTATTTTTGTGTGTCATTATTTTTAAAAACATTAAGTTGATCTTCACATCGTTCAAAAAAAAATTTACGTAAATTATGCAAAGCTATAATAGCTTGTTGTTAATTTTTAGTATTTTCGGTTAAATAATAACACAAATTGATTATATTTTTCACTGTTTGAGGTGTAATATTTGTAATATTAAAGTAAATTTACAAAAACTACATTTTTTGACGTGTGATTGTAGGTCGTCAAAATTAGATTTCTTAAATTTTACACCTGCAATATCGTCGTAGGTAGAAAAGTGTAAGCACCTAAACATTTCCGCAAACATTATATTTACATTTTATTTAAAAAGTGTTAATTTAACACTCATTTATTTTTAACAGGGATTGCACAAGTTTAATCGAATATTAAACCTAAATCAAAACATCAAGAAATTGGATACTATGTTCACTTCTCATATTACACTATTCGTATATGATGTGAAGCGGATATACAAAGTTCATTCCGTTTATCGAATCATTATTTGTCGATCAGATCAGGGAACCAGATCTAAATAACAAATTGTTATTTTGGTGTTCCAATATTTTGCGTAGCGTAAGATAGTAGCTACTTTCATATTTTGATACTGTTTCTCATATCTGTGCTTTTTTAATCAATCGTTGATAAGATCCTATCAGACTTATCGACCTTACGAATAATGGTATTCTTTCTCATTCTGTGAAATAAAAAAAAAGTTAAGCATAAAAATAGCTACCTTTTCAAATAGATCATGAATTGGTTAAAAGTAGAATGGAATTAATTATTTAAAACCAATTTTTATTTACCGAAACACCGTGTTGTTCTTATAGAATATTGTTTCTGATCTACCAGCTCGAAGCGGTGCAGTAAAATTACATTCCGTAGTAGAACTAAGGTTTTTTTTATAAAATTAATTCTAAAATAGCCCAACTCACAATTGCTATCCTCACTTCGAATAATATATTGGGAACCATAAATATATTAGGAATCATAAAGTCCATATATTTCCAAAATGTTGATGAGGGATGTCTTATTAGTACTTTCAAATGATGTATTACACAACCCTAAATGATTGAAGAAAACGAAGTTGTGGTCTAAAATGTTAATTTTGTATAGGTAAGATTTGCTTAACTAAAATTTAAAAAAACCTAAAATGGAAGCTTCCAGAAATTGAGATCTAACGCCATCTGGGTTTATACCGTTAAAAATTCTGTTTATGCCAGTTTGTAATACAAACAAAACTTGGTATCAAACTTGACAATAGGGTAAGATTTGCTTAACTTAAATTTAAAAAAAACCTAAAATGGAAGCTTTCAGAAATGGAGCTCTAGCACCATCTGGTGCCAACCAATCAAAATCCTGACAAAGGCAGTTTATAGTAGTCAGATAGACCTTTAAAATGAGGTATCACATGTCTATATCGGATAATGTTTAAATTTACGTTACAAAAGGTTTACGGCAGACGGACGGACAAAGCGAGTACATAAGGGTATTTTTATTTTTTTTCAAAAAAACCCTAAAAATATAACAATGAATTTGACTTAATTATCAGCGTAAAGCCTCCCCCATATTTGATTTGAAAGTTCATTTTTTCTCTTTCCATTCTAATCTGTTGTTGGCAAAATGGTGAAAGTTCGGGCAGAAGTTGCAAATTTCATCTCTCCATCTTTTATATTGGATCAAAAAACAAAAATGACAATTGAAATAAAATTATAATTTCTAGCATAAAATATATTTTTTCAAATTAGTATGATTTTTTATATTTTTTAAAAAGTTTAATTCAAAATAGCACTGAAGAAAATATTTATAAAAAATTTGTAAAAATAATAAAAAAAAAAAAAAAAAACCTATTGAATTATTTAATTTAACATATGATAATTTATCGACATTCCTAACATTTCCATTTTAAGAAATTGTTAAGAAATATATAATAATACAAAAAAAATAAAATATTTGTTATAATTCTCAAATATATAAAAGATTGCCTATTATTAAAAAAAACAAAAAAAAACATATTAATAAACTAGAGAACAATTGCACCACATTAAATTCAATTTTGAAATTAGTACATAAGATCAACCCATGCCCTTAGAGATTATAGTTACTTTGTTGGTATAGATCGTTGAGAATTAAATTAACATTAAACATTTTAAATGTCAGAAAATAAATGATTAAAAACAATTTTTTTCTAAGCATATTTTATAAAGACCAACAAATTGAGTTAAAACTTGTTTTTCGTACAAATTTGTCTTGCTTATATTTTTTGAGCGTTAAAAATGTCCTAATAATCAAATTCTTTATTTTTTCCAAAACTATTTTTTCGAGCGAATGTCTAGAAAATTTATTTTCAGTAAATCAATGTTAGGGCAACCTAATGAAGGTAACAATATTTTGAAATTCATCGAAAGAATAATTTGGTTCTTAACATTAAAAATACGAATGTCTTGCAAATATTTGTTTACCACACCTGCACATTTTAGACATTCTTATGTGTTTCTAGAATTTATAATGTAGCTTACTTTGTTCTTACTTTTTAAAATAAAAATCTTAGTACGAAATGTAAGTAGTTTTGAAACCGGAAAATTTAGAACTTTTTGTAAACGTCTTAATTTTTCTTTATCTAATTTAATGACTTGTGACGCAGGTGAGGAGCAAACATATGGATTTGAAAGAAAAAAAATAGGTACAGCTTCTGTCCAAATCTTTACAATCATCATTCAAAACAGAAACTTTAAATCATCTAAAATTTAAACAAAATCATTTACACAATATGAGAGACATATTACCCCTTGAGTGCAGGTTTTATTTTGAAGAAAACACAATGCTTAAAAGGCTTATTTCACCCTCTGAATTTTTTTACGAACCCTGTAAGTTGATACACATCTCTTATTATGTGTATGTTAAAATGTTTGTTATTTCTTTAAATAGTTTAAGGAGGTTTATACTTAAAATTATCCAAAAGTTATAAATTGAAAAGAATTTATGTTAAAATGTTTGTTCNTTAAACAAAATCATTTACACAATATGAGAGACATATTACCCCTTGAGTGCAGGTTTTATTTTGAAGAAAACACAATGCTTAAAAGGCTTATTTCACCCTCTGAATTTTTTTACGAACCCTGTAAGTTGATACACATCTCTTATTATGTGTATGTTAAAATGTTTGTTATTTCTTTAAATAGTTTAAGGAGGTTTATACTTAAAATTATCCAAAAGTTATAAATTGAAAAAAAAAAAGAAACCTGAACCCCATATACCAAAAATTACAAAAATCAATTCTCGATAATACAAATTTGAAAAATACAATTATATGTTGTGAAAACAAGATATTTATATATATAGTTTATAACTCTCTACAATCAAATTATATAAGTTAGTAAATTATTTCGAGTAAAACCTAAAAACTAAAATTATAAAAGTGTTAAATTTTTTGAATATTCTAAACCCATTTTTGAAAAGTTTTCGACGATTTTTAGTTTTTAAATGTTTTGTAAATGGAAAAAATTACAAGGAATTTAAAGACTAAATGTTCTAAGAAATCATAAAGAAAAAACAGCTACAAAACAAGCTAAGTTAAGTGACCTTATAGAGATACCAACAGCTTAAAAGTTTTAATATTTCTATTTAGTGATATTGATATAGAAAACGACTAGTTCTTTTCTCTTAAAAAAAAAATTAATAAAAAACAACAAATTTATAAATGTTATCTTTCACATCTAGTCTTAGTCGAGAAATATAATATAATTTAAAGCTTTTATCCAAATATCTTCTTAAAGTAATACAAATAAAATTTTTAGGCACCTGAGCTATCACCCGAAGAAAAGCGCAAGCGGCAAGAAAAAGTGGAAGCCATCAAGAAAATGCTTTCCGAAGCGCCAATCAACGCGTCAAACGTAGGTTTTAAAACAACTAAAAATAAAACAAAGTTTTTAAAACAAAAATTTAAACCCTAGGACTCTCCAACTGATCATCCTCCATCCAAAATCACCGAGGAAAAGAAACAAAGAGAGCACTTACTCCAATTGAATCAGATCCTCGCACAGCAGGTCATGCAAATGAGTAAAATCGTAGCCGGTAAGTTTTAAAGATTGTTTTGTTTTTGAAAAAACCAATATTTTTCGTTGTGAATGCAATTTATGAAAAATTTAATGAATTAAAATGTTTTTCTTTCATCTTTTTTCTCTAATTTAATTTTAGATGATCTCACTCATTAACTTTTGACTTTTCATCTCAAAAACTCATAAAAATCATTCACAATTAAAACAAACCATTTTTATAATTTTTTGATTATTTTCTAAATTTCGTTTTTTTGTTTCTTTTCATTTTGCTTGTGTTTTTTGTTGTTAACAAAATTGGATGTTTTGCGAAATCAAATTTGAAAACAATATTTTATAGGAAATCCTAGCCAATCTAATGAAAAGTAGATGCTAAAATCAATTTGATTGATGTGTTTAATTGTTTGCAAGAAAAATAATAATTTAAAAAATAGTTGTGTTGTTTTGCATCGTTTTTAAAATTTAAACAGGTTTGTAACATTTGTTTTATTTTTTTATTAATTAATTTATTACTTATGTTTTTAAAATTCACCTTTTTTGGCGCACATTTTCAAAATATACTTTTTGGACTTTTTCATCACAGTTTTTTATTTATCACGAAGTGTGTGTTTTTAGGTTTTTTATTTTTTCTTTTTTTTTTTTTTTTTTTTTTTTTTTTTTTTTTTTTTTTTTTTTTTTTTTTTTTTTTTTTTTTTTTTTTTTTTTTTTTTTTTTTTTTTTTTTTTTTTTTTTTTTTTTTTTTTTTTTTTTTTTTTTTTTTTTTTTTTTTTTTTTTTTTTTTTTTTTTTTTTTTTTTTTTTTTTTTTTTTTTTTTTTTTTTTTTTTTTTTTTTTTTTTTTTTTTTTTTTTTTTTTTTTTTTTTTTTTTTTTTTTTTTTTTTTTTTTTTTTTTTTTTTTTTTTTTTTTTTTTTTTTTTTTTTTTTTTTTTTTTTTTTTTTTTTTTTTTTTTTTTTTTTTTTTTTTTTTTTTTTTTTTTTTTTTTTTTTTTTTTTTTTTTTTTTTTTTTTTTTTTTTTTTTTTTTTTTTTTTTTTTTTTTTTTTTTTTTTTTTTTTTTTTTTTTTTTTTTTTTTTTTTTTTTTTTTTTTTTTTTTTTTTTTTTTTTTTTTTTTTTTTTTTTTTTTTTTTTTTTTTTTTTTTTTTTTTTTTTTTTTTTTTTTTTTTTTTTTTTTTTTTTTTTTTTTTTTTTTTTTTTTTTTTTTTTTTTTTTTTTTTTTTTTTTTTTTTTTTTTTTTTTTTTTTTTTTTTTTTTTTTTTTTTTTTTTTTTTTTTTTTTTTTTTTTTTTTTTTTTTTTTTTTTTTTTTTTTTTTTTTTTTTTTTTTTTTTTTTTTTTTTTTTTTTTTTTTTTTTTTTTTTTTTTTTTTTTTTTTTTTTTTTTTTTTTTTTTTTTTTTTTTTTTTTTTTTTTTTTTTTTTTTTTTTTTTTTTTTTTTTTTTTTTTTTTTTTTTTTTTTTTTTTTTTTTTTTTTTTTTTTTTTTTTTTTACTGAGTCTTTTAAGGGATTAGGTTTTTAAATGTTGTCTTTTTTGTTGTTGTTGTAAGTCCTTTTAGGGTTTAGGGTTTTTGAGTAGGGAAAAAACCTTCTATACCGTTAGAGTTTTTAGCGAAGAAAAGTTGAAAACTCTCTCTGTAGCTAGATCTCTCCGTCTTAAACTATGTATAATTCTGAGATACAGTTTCCTATATTTAACTGAAATGACTAAGTTTCATTTTTTTCCAAACAATCTCATTATCATACAAGTCTTGTATTTTATTTTTTAAAGTATTTGTCTTGATTAAAGGTTTTCTTTTTTAAGAATACCTTAAATTCAGGGTTTTTGTACAAAGTCTTAAAACAGCTTTAAAAGTCTTAAGAGGGCTTATTTATACTAAACTATATAAACTAAATGGGCTTATTTTATTGTTAATGATCAGAATGGAATTTTTTAATGTTCTAAGCGAAAGTAAAATTTAAGGATTTTAAAACCTAAACAATTTAAAAAACGAGTTTAATAAAAAATATAAATTTAAAGTACACAAAATTCAAGATTGTTTAAAATTATTTTTGAAAAATGTTTCTTTTACAACAGTTTTTTTTTTTTT
>JXPG01004913.1:0-16407 GCA_001015175.1 Megaselia abdita | reverse complement strand
AATTATTCCTTCGAACGAACTGCATGGACCATCGAAAAGGGTTTTTGCTCACGATGTACGCTTTTGGAATGCCATCCCTAATGATGTAAAGATTTTCAACAGTGGCTAAGTAAATAAGATGTAAATATTTTTAGTCTACGTAGACAATGAACTGCTTCAAAACGTAACGTTAACCTTCATGTAGCATAGTCTACGACTCTTTTCAACGTCTAATGTAATTGCAAATTCAATAAATAATAAAAGGTGATTATTTATTTTAATTCTAATTAAAAAGTTCCATCAAAAAGACAATTGCAGTAAAATTTCACCTTTCAACAAAAATGTTCAGAGCGTAAAACTATACAAAATATAACTCTTTCGAAAAAACATAAAAAACTGCAAATTCAGTTTTACATTATATGTTTAACCTGATTACTATTGTTTTAATTTCTCGCTTTCCTGGAGATCAGCAAATATAGGTTACCTGTGCATACAATTAAATTAGAACCTCATTAAATTGAAGTGGCCCGGAAAACGCAATATCTCGCTTGTTAGTAAATAAATTAAAAACTAAACCATAACAGACAACCCGTTCACCTAAAGGAAAAAATCCTAATGTCTAAGGATGTAACCGGAACACATTTAATATCGTTAGGTCCATGCAGTGCCACATGATGATACACTCACATAATCCAAAGTAGTTAGTTAGTTATGTGTGCTCCAGTTTTATGACGTGAGTGAGAACATAAGGATAATAAGCTTTTGCGTTTTTCCGTAATTAATTCAACTTAATTCTCAACAACAAAGTTCGTTCGTTCCTTCTGGGTTGGGTTCGGTATGTTATGTTCCATCCGTCCATCCGCTTCTTGTTCATATATCTTGCCTTCTTTTTCTCTTGTGGCATGTAGAGTATAACTACTGCATTGTTAATTGGATTGCTCTGGTTGTTGTTTTTGATTTAAAGACAACGTTGTAGCACTGCATTTCCCATGTCCATTTTCTGGATATCTTGTTGGATTGTTGAAGCGGCTGCTACTGCTGCTGATGCTGCTGCCTACTAGGGCACTCCTGCCTGTTGTCATGGAGAGCTGGTTCGTTTGGCTATCTAGGTTATTGGTGTTGTAAGAGCACAGAATAATTTGATCATATAGTTCTTTTGTTTTATCAAACAAAAAGAGACTTTTATTGAAATATTCAAAAACCATACTGGCATATGTGATGGCATGGACTAACCACTTGAATATGTCAAAGCTTCAGATATAGATTTCATTTTTGAGAGGGTTTTATTGAATTGATGGGATAGTGTGAATGATATATACATTTATAGCATAGAAAAATCTACAGTGATCCCTTAGTATTCTTTATTGTGTCCTTAATCGTAACATCTTAAATCTTCTTTTATGAATGGGTAATTATCATAGTCTCTATAGCTTTACATAAAGTAAACCTCCTCCATAAAGAATCTATACACTCAATTGTTTCATTATGTCTATTATTTTAGTAATTTCCAGTGGTAAGTGTCCTGGAAAGATGTCCATGGATAATTTTATATGTTTCTTGTTAACGCTTTCGTAAATTATGAAGTTCCTGATGAGATGAAGCATGATTGTTCAACTTGCTGATAGGTTGTTGGAGTGTAAGACCAAGACTATACTTCTATATATACATTTCTAAGCCTTCTATTTCTGACCATTTAGCCTGGCAAGGCAATGATTTGTTAAGAAATCCACGATGTCCGAAACACGATTAGGCTTTTGTTCTATTTTCATTACCAGCTTAGAACCGTTCAAGATGTTATGAAAATCAACGATCATGAATTACTTGTTTGGTATATCTAAGTGTGTCAGCTTTGGTAATTCATCCAAGACAATCCCGACGAAAAAGCAGTTTTGTGAATAGAACTCATAAAATTGTCATTGATCAAACCAGTTCCAGTTCCGTGATAAGTTCTACAGGCCATGTTTCCGGACATCAATGGGAAAATAGCTCACTTGTTTTATTGCCAAAATCCTATACAAGAAGGGACGATCATTTTTAAGCATATATTATATGGATAATAGATGTGTAATATATGTTTAATTTGTGTATACATATATTCAGATAATACTCATATATAGGATCACATTTTTTCGGGATCTCTATTGTTTTCAAAATAACGAGGAGAGTCTGACATCTGAAAGATAAAGTCCTTGACATTTAGAATCTATTCCATCACATGTAATGTTTATAGTGAGATTTATGTAGGCCAGTCAAGTCATCAGTGGCCAAACATGCGAACGAAGAAGACGATTGATTTGATTCTACAAAACTTCTGAAATACTTACAAAAGTATCTACATTTGTAAAATGCATACAAATATGAACACAGACAGCAGACTCTAGTTTAAAATGTATCTGAAATTCAACGCTAGTAATGCCTGTAATGCTGTCTACGACGAACTGGATCCAACCCTGGATGCATGTCCGAAACATGATGCGAAATACGTCATCGGTGAGAGGATCTATAGAGGTTTAATATTGGTTTATTTGAACATGGAACTTGCACGAAGAATGGGACCAAGAACCAGAAAAGCCACGTACCTGTAGATTCGCGACACGCATCTAACGGCATGGATGTGAGATCATATAGGGGTGCAAACATGGACTCCGGTAGAGGCAAAGAAAAAAGTCGCGAATATCGGTGGAAAAAACGGAACAGAAACGAGACTCCAAAATGTGCAACATCGAAGCTCTGAAGTCGAGAGATACGGCAAACACGTACGCGAATAAAGTTCAATAAAAGCTCCAAGCGAGCGTAAACATACCTATATCACATCAGTGTTGTTAGTGTTCCCTCTTCCTCTGAATAAAGATAGTGCTGAGCTGTCTCCTATTTTAACGATTGTATTTGAGGTACCATTTTATTTCATCAACATCGAAACGACGAGGGTGGGGTCAGGTAGTGTATCCGACTCACACGAAATAAAATCTGACGTGTGCACTGAGGATCGAACTCAGAATCGTCAGACTGGAAAGCCAGAGTGCTAGCACCCACACCAACCAACTACCTCCAGGAAACGTCAATGAAAAAAGTAAAGGGTCTACATTGGAGAAGAGACACTCGAAAGTTCTACCAGCACGTCAGCAAGGGTACGGCACCGGAAAACGTGGAGGATTTGTGTAGCATATCCCTCAGTTTTTTCAAAAAATATTGTTAACTCTGCAACTCTTCTACAAACCCTACAAAAATTAGTGCAAGAACTACCAAGGTATTGGTGTACTCAACGTGGCTTACAAAATCTTGTATATTATTCTGTGTGAGCAGCTCAACCATATCTCAACATCATCTAGGAGATTGCCAGTGCGTTTTAGACTAGGATAGTCCACTACCGACCAAATTTTCGCCTTACGTCAGATTCTCGAAAAGACAAGAGTTCCAGATTGACACCAACCACCTATTCAAAGATTTTAAACAAGCCTACGACTGCATCATTAGAGCTATGCACTGCAAGGAACCAAGTGCAGTTTGTATATCAGGAAAATCATCCGAACCTTTCAAAAGCCTTTTCTTTATTCTGATTTGATTAACATTGGTCTGGAATCGTCGCCGATGTTCGAGAGTCTAATAACAAGCAATTCAACAACATCCGGACTCTACAANCATTAGAGCTATGCACTGCAAGGAACCAAGTGCAGTTTGTATATCAGGAAAATCATCCGAACCTTTCAAAAGCCTTTTCTTTATTCTGATTTGATTAACATTGGTCTGGAATCGTCGCCGATGTTCGAGAGTCTAATAACAAGCAATTCAACAACATCCGCACTCTACAAAGTCCTAGGTCCAAATTTGTTCGGCGCAACACCAAGCTGAAGATCTACAAGACTCTCATAGAACCGGTCCTGATATATGGATACGTGTCGTGGTCTCCAATCGATCTGGACATCAACATCAGAAGACCGGTCATTCTGGACCGCCTTTCACACTTGACACAAATTGTAACCAACAAAAAATCAATTTTCAACGGTCCTCAAAACAGAAAGGAAGAAAAAAATCATATTAAAGGCGGACCAACAGACCTCAATCAGACGACTAATAGAAGAATTAGGGCGTGTGTGTGAAAAACGATAATTTTCCGAGGAAATTTTGTTTTGGAAATGTTTCAAATTTCTTAAATACTTTTCGTATGTTGCTCGAGTGAAATAATTTAGGAGCTGCGAACAAGCTACTGTGGGTTTGGATATAATTTATTAGGGGGCGGACATGCGGAAAATTTAAATATTTAAATAGAAATAAAATGAACACAAATATAGTGAGTATATTTTTATACAGATGTGTCAACACTCAACCAGCTTCATCCAAGCATAAGATGCGACAAGCAGCCAACCAGTCCGCATCACCATAGCATAATGATGATGTCTGGTTGAGGCGTGGACATGGAAGCAGTTTTTCTTCTGTCTGATGAGTTCTCGGCTCTTTCAAGTGATTTATTTCGAAAGGTCTTTGGTGAAACTATTTTCATTTCATGGGAATTAATTTAATTTTCTTTTTGCGTTGTTTTTTGTATCTCTTTTTGTTTAGAAGTTTTCATCTAACGTTAAGATCATATTGTGATGTGTATATTCTAAAAACCCTGAAATAAATCAAAAAGCCAATCAAGAAACCACCAGACGTTGTCTTTTATAATTGTTGTGGCAATATTGAAGGAAGAAGACCCTTCACCTCAGCACGACGACATAATAAGAAGCAAACAAAGGCAACCAACCCTATTAATATTCCGAAAAGTTTTCCACAAAAAGCACATGTAATAAAATACAGCAATTAAAATATTTGAGTAGAATAGTAGTAGAGCAGCTTCATAGAAATTAGACGGATGAGACATTTTCCAGGAGTTATTAAAAACCACCTCACGTCCAACATATGGTTGGAATGATAGAAGATGGGACAGAATAGCATTAAACAACATACAATACAACCACAACAACCATTGTAATATAATATCTGTTATTTTCCCAAAAGTCATTTAAACAATTTATTAGTTATGAAAAAGGATACTACAACATTTTGGCTAAAATGGAAACTAAACTACGTACATCAGGAGATAATACTCCTTTGGAATTTGTAATAGTTAGTTGATTCGGTTCTGTATACTATTCAGTTTCATTTTTACGGTTTCTTAGGTGGAAAACTAACCACTATCCATTTTCACCAGGATTTATGAGACCGTAACCAGGAAGGCAATAAAAGAAAAGGAATCCATTAAACATTTTTAAAAATTTCTGTTTGAGATTTTAGTTTTTCTTTTTTTCATTATTGTTAGTGGATTGTTTGAAATGTGTCTGTTGAGTGGATGTGAATTTTTAAAGTTGGCTTGAGGTTTGGCTATTGTGGAATTTTAGCTTGATATGAGTTCAGGAAACTTGTTTTCCCTATCAGCTCTTTAGGGCTCGTACAGCTGAGATGCCATAGTCGTTGGAAAAGTCTTGTAAGCTGACTTTATTTTTCGCAAGCTGGCCATGCCTTACATGAAGAGCCAACAGTAGTTGAAACTCTTCTAATATTTCTGATCAAAACTGTCCTCTGTAGTTGCTTATGCTACATTATCGGTAGGATTCGATCCCTGATTCAATTGGCTCCCTAGAAGGCCCTAGAGGTCTCCCTAGAAATTGGTCATTGTATAAATTTTGCTTAATTGTTGCTTTTCTTGAAAATAATTTCATAATATATTTTATCCATATATAACTTTAAGAGTTGTAATAAAATTGAGACAATTCCGATTTTCTGTCATTGATATTGTTTCATTTTTGAAAAGTGATGCCTACAAGACATCTGCTACGCGCATTCTATCCAAGTAACGTTGTCGCGACGAGTCACAATACCTTCTTCACACAGTGACTTGAAGATGTAAGTTGTAATCTTATTTTAGTCTTTGAACACGAACGCATTCTCCATTCGTTGTTTTTACAGATAGGCCCTGAAATCATACGCAGTACTTTACTCTCAAGTAACCCTAGCAGGTTCTTATCTGATTCTTCCCCATATATCAGAACTGGTGTTATGAGTGTCTTGTAGACAGTAGATCTTCAGATTAGTGTTTCGTCGTACGAACTTAGATCTGAGGACCCTGATCAACCCATAAATTGTACTGTTGTCGATGTTGACTGAGCTCATCTTGATGTCTGAAGACTGCTGGGTGTTTCTGCTCGATTTCATGTACTTTGTTTTTTCGACGTTCACTCTTTAACCCATTTTTTCGGATGAATTACAGATATTTCGGTCCAATATATTGATATCATCCATATCCCAGCAACAGAAAAAATGTTGTGATGATGTTACGGATGTTCGAATCTCGGCTCTTCGTGCCATGACTTTCAAATGTTAAACAAGCCACAAGATTAATCGTACCCTTGCCGAAAAACTCCTGTAGTAAACGGGTACGATGGCTTGGATACGAACAGTACTTTTGGTGTCCGATAGAGTCTTCTGACATAAGAGGAGTTTCCTGGGGATGCTCAAGTGGTCCATTGCTACATATAACTCGTCTCTAACAATATTATCGTACGCTTGTTTAAAATGGATGAATAGGTGGTGCGTATCAATCTGGAATTCACGAGTCTTCTCAAGTATCTACTGTGAAGATCTAGTCAGATGAATTATCCGTGTCTGAAACCACATTGATATTCTCTAATTATGTTTTCGAGGAAAGGTTTTAGGCGCTCACATAAGATAAAAGATAAAATCTTATATGCACCATTGAGAACGCCAATTCCCCTTTAGTTTTTACAGTCCTTCTCGTCTCTTTTTTTTTTGTATATAGGTGTTATCATAGATAAAGTTGACTATCTCTTATGGAAAAGCTGATGCAGGTATTCTACTAAGCTTTTTATGAGCTCCGCTGGAATTCTATCGGAGCCAGGACTCTTGTTTGTTAAGATGCCGGTGAAATCTTCCCATGTAACATTTTTTAAGGATGACCTCCTGGTGATATCATTGTCTCAGTTTTTGTCTCCAGTTGATCCCCACTACTTCGTGATGATATCACCATGATATCATTTGCGTATCACCCAACGAGTTTTCACATCAGGGAATCATATGGGTTCTTCATATGATTCCCTGCTACTTTACCAACTTATTCAATGATATCGCTGTCCAGAAGTTACGAAAAATACTCCCTCCATCTAACGAGAATAAAAGAGATTTCCTGATGCATCGTTGCAGAAGATTGATGGTGTTGTGTAGCCTTGCCTTAGACGATTTACCTACTGATAGAACTTTCTGGTGTTACATCTTCCTCTCAAAAGCTCTACTTTTCTCATATCATCAGTCTCGAAGCTGCACTTCTTTGACCAACATAATTACACAACTCTTCGTAGAGCCGCCATGTAAATTTCCCTTTGCTCGATTCATGCTTCTCTAGTGTTTTTCATACCGAGCCATTTTAACCTTTCCGTATTCTTCAATTTTTGTGTCACTTTTGTGCATTCGGCGTCAAACCATACGTTAGATTGAACCCATTGCTTTCATTAGGAAATGATCAGAGTCGAGGTTAGCACCAAGATAGAACCTAACATCCATAACATTCGTAGCGCGTAGTCCAATAATACCTCGATAAAATCCCTCTTTGCCAACCTGACCATTAAGTCACCAATGACGTCCCAAGTGACCGAAAATATCATTAAATTATTATCAAACATTAATCATGAAACATGTCGATGTCCACAACTCCTTGACATTAAATCCTCAACAAAAACAAACCACACAATCTTTTTTCTAACGTAGAAGAGGCCACTGGTTTTACTAACTACAAAAATGGTAATAAAAATACTGAAAAATACGGAAATGTCATATCCTCTCGAAATCCATGTTAATAAATTTATATTTATATATTTTTTTCCACTGTAAAGTTTTTAAAATGCACTCATAGACAACAGTGTAGACCAAACGAACTCGCAGTATACAGAGAGCGGCAGCTTATCCCCTTGAATAATAGAATATTATCCTTTTTTGAATCCTCATAAAAACAACTACTCTGGAATACAAAGTCGAGCTGAGTGGCTATGGTGGAAATTGAGACCTGTACTTTTTATTCATCCTACTATATATCTGTGCAGTTTCCATTCTTTTGTTGTTTTTTAATGAATTCCAGTGCTGGAAACGGTTCTTGTTAAGTAGAAAATGTTGTTAGTTATAGTTGCTCACTCACATCACTAAACCACTTTTCAAATGGTTTTTTCTACCATTTTCATATTTCTCTCTGGACAAGATACATTTTTATAAATTTGTATTTTATGTGTTTGGTCTGCGATGCTAGCCATATCAACTGCACTGGTTGTGACTATACTCTTACTCTATAATATCCACCGTATCATCTGAAAAACTAGAATATTGAAACAAATTGCCTGATGTGCGGAGGATGACCAGTCATAAATTTCCCGAAATGTCTACTGCGGTAAAAATGTTCTCCATGTTCTTACTTATTCATTTTTGGGGAAGAAGAAAATATTCCTCAGCTGAAATAGATAGATTCGGGTTTGGTTTTTTTTTAAGATTCTTTTTTATAATAGAAACAATGAGAGATTTGTCAATCCGTGGAGCAAAATATAAAAATCTATACATATCTTTCTATCAAAGACCATTTAATTCTAAATCTTACAACTACTTCTTCTTTTTTGCTTTCTTACCAAGAATAATGATAACCACCTTAAAGAGAAGTCAATCTTCTTCTTCACACCACATCCTCAACTCCATACAAAACAAAAGAAGCTGAAAACCGGGACATCCAACTAGCTGTCATTATAATTCCATAGCCATCAAGTTTTATTGCCACTTGTTATCTCCAAAGAGATTATCACTTCTTTTCAAGTTTAAGGCACTCCATCCAGACCGGCTGACACGACTGACAGACTACTCATTAAGTGCTTTCTATTTATGTGGTTGATGGCTGCTGTGTTGTTGGATGTTGGTTGTGCTGCTGCAATTGGGTGCATCTCAGCTCCCCTATCTCTTTATCTTTATGTTTTGAACTTGGGATAAACATAATTCACTCATAGTTTGTCCATTTGTTTGTTTTCTCCTCATCCATTCGACTTCCATCACAGTGTTTTTTCCTATAGTTTTTTATTGTGGCTTTTAGAAAAGCATTTATTAATCTTTAAGGGAAATTAAGGGGATTTACTAGGAAATTAAACAAATCTTTTTAGCTGTTTGTGGTGGAATTTTCAAATTTATTTATTCATTTAGGGGATTATCATCTCATCGATTTGTTGCTTTTTTATACGTTATTGTCAGTAGATAAGTTTAAATAGATGATACTTTAGATATTGGGTGTATATTCTGACGTTTAAGTTGTGCGTAAGTCATCAGCTGAACTTCGTATCCTTGTTAAGAATGAACATCAAATATAAAAAAATAAAATGATGTCTAGATTGTTGACTTTGCTAATACACAATATTTTGCATCTCTAGATCTTTTTAGGACTGCTATAGTCTTAGATGTTTTCCATGTGAATGGGATCTTGGACTCAAGGAAACATCGAGCTAGATCATCAGTAAAAAAAATAATGATAAGAGGTAGAATCAACTTAAGAACTTCAATGATAGTCCATATATTGCAGACCTAGAGCTTCTGAATGAAACTGTTGTAGAAAATTGAAGAAATGCGCCACTCTTAGAGTAATAATTCCGTCATGATGTGAAATTAGTCTATGACCTGGAAAAATCTTTCAATTAGTTCATTAAGTATATTAGACAACATTTGATTTTGAAGATACACCGATAAATTACACCAGCTTTGACAGCTTGAATCTACATCGTGATGCATGTACTCAACTGTATGTGGATTGTCAACACATATAACCAGGACTTGTGATGGTTACATCAATAGTGATAATATTGCAGAATTCCTTATTGTAGGATGACTCGAAATTTTGTTTGGTTTTGAGATCTTTCTTTAACAACATAAAATTTACTTCCTCCCCAAGTAATTATTCTAGAATACGTTCAGTACGTTGTTTCAGGTTTTTCTACGATAACATTTTCGGCGACAACCTTTTAACAACAAAACTGTTCCACCTCAATGTATTTCGGCCAGGTAGAAGACTATTTCGCTTATCAATTTTCCTAATCCAGTCCAGTCCAATCGAAAATTAATGCTTTTCCATAGAACTTTTTAGATTACAAGTTTATACTATAGTATAGGCGTTCTGCATCAAGCTGATCTATATGTAATATGGGGATCTAATGGATTTGAGTTCCTGAGTGCATCACGTTCGTCTGCCAGTTTAGCCGTCTCGGGCTGGAGCTCAATGACGAGGTGATGTGGTCGCAGCCCATTGCGCATATCGTAGACAAAAGAAAGTCTGGATGAACTGGGGGGTCTGGGAATGGTTACTGATTCTGGTGGTGGATTCGTCATTGACACAGTAGTCAGACTGAGTGCAAAAGCGGGTAGTGGGCGTTGAAGTCACCCATGACTATACCATCAATGTTGTTGATTCCAGTGATTATTATTTGCGGCTGAGCCAGGAGGGCAGCTGGATGTATTGGGTATGAAGAGGTTTACCAGTGTGATGTGCGTTGGACCTGAGGTGATTATGATGGTCTGTTGTTCAATGAGTGAGTCAGTTGAAGGTGATGGTATGCAGGTTGTCGAGTATTGCGAAGAAGCAACTGTCCTGGAAAATGTCGATGATCAAAAAAGCACGATGGTCAAAAAGCGACAAAGCAGGTGTAACTTAAAAGAAAAAGAACATGCAATCTGTGTATAATGATCAAGAAGCTGACAAAGGGACTTAAGACGTACAATGTGAAAAATTATTTCAACGGCAAAACACCGAGCAAAACGAAGAATTATAAACCAATAACACCGTTCTCAATATCCTCGAAGGCACCACCTTCTAGGGAAAGAACAAGGAGACATAAAAAACAGTTAGCAGACCAACAGCTCCCATCTTTACGCCATAACTTGTTCCTACAAACTGACAAGGAATCCAATGAGCCCAAAATGCAGCCTTATCGACCACCGCCACGAAAAACTAGGAAATCACAAACTACAAACATTGTATCAATCTCCTTCGCCCCACGTCAATGAAACCAAAACCATCCACTACATAATAGTGACTGAGTCTGATGACCGCTAACAAGTCAACAGAGTACTAAGAGCAAGACCACCAAAGATATGCCCCGAAGAAAAACGCCCTCCCGCGTAGCACACGTTCCCTCTCTCAACTAAGATCAGGATGGTGCCACAAGTAGCAGAGCTACCACGCAGGAATATGTCCGGAAGGCGGATCATATCAAGACAACATCTGCCCACTTGTTCAATTGTGAGAAACATCCGACAAAACCCACTGTGGAAGATCTCTGGACCAAGCCCATAGAAGTATCTCAAATCCTGGACTTTAATCCAGAAGAAGAAGAAAACTAAATAATATATAAATTTACTAATTGATTAAACATCCAATAAATGTTTTAGTTTCATTGATTGTCAGCGAGGTGAACTCTTCTACTTCTACTTCGACTGCCACTTTCAGCTGCTGAATCTACAATTGATGTTCGTATAGCCTTGTTTCAAATCTTCTACATTTCTGGCCACAATATCGATACCATCCACATATCCCAGCAATTGAATCGATTTCGTGATGATGTTCGACTCTAGGTTCTTCGTGCTATGACTTCCAGGCAGATGTTAAACAAGATCTAGCATCTCCTTGCCGGAACCCTTTTATTGTATTAAAGGGGTGAGATGCCTTCTTGGATACACGAACAGAACTTTTGGAGTCCGATAGAGTCTGATGCAATAAGATGAGCTTCCTGGGGCGTCCCCAACTGGTCCATTGCTATATATACTGTCGTATGCTTGTTTAAAATCGATCAATAGGTGATGCGTATCAATATGGAATTCACAACACCTCTAAGTATCTACAGCATATACATGGATAAACTTTATATAGAAAATTATTCGCTTTGTAACAAAAGGTGGGATATTAAGAACAGTCTTTCAATCAGTTTCAACCAAAACGCTACATTATATAAATAAATCTATAAAAAACAAACACTATATTAATATAGTTTCCACAAAAAACCTCAAAGCGACAAGACAATAAATATAAACCACATCCTCTGAAAATCTCATATCTTCGAATCATAGTTGTAGTAGTTTCATTTCCTGAAAACTGTCACTCAAACTGAAATCCTTGAAATTTGATTACATAAGGGAATTAAAAATATCCTCAAGGTGTGTTTGTCGTCTGAGAAGAAGACTGTGATAAATAAATCGTTAGACCAAAAGCAAAACCATTCCAACCGTGAAATCTATATAGAGAAGATGGACATTTATACATGTTGATCAAATATTAAACATTGTCAAGTGGTTGTTTTATTTAAGGTATTTATTTTGTAGCTCGAGACGACGGTAAGGTATAGAATAGAATTCAACTCAATCCATTTAATGGATGCTTGGCTAAAGTACACAACAACAAATGGGACGATACGATGTTGGAAAAGTGTACAAAACGAATAAAGATGAAGGAGGATGAATTGTATTATAAGTTTTATTTAATATTTATCATCTGTCATCTTAAAAGATTTTAAATATCCTTTTTATGATCCTTAAAATGTTTGCTCTTAGCCTGGTTGTAGAAATAGAATACAGAATTTCTACTGCTAAACTGTTCTTGTCATCTATTTGAACATTAAATATTAAGATTCAACTTTCTTTCCTTGGTGAATTCAAAATCATAAACTTGTCAGGTAAATATGAAAGGCGCATCTAATATTTATTAGAATCTAACGAAGATGGGAATGGTGTCCTGCTGTTGAAAATATTTCTTGAAGGTGATTGTTGTAATTTATCGTTGATATATTTTTTTTTAATGTTTCTGAGAAGTACTCGATGAAATAGTATCATAAACTCTATCCTGAAGGAAGAGGGAAAACTAGAGCAATGATGTAGTCGGTAAGAAACATTTCATTTCTTCTTTTTACATAAGTGCTACCTAAGTATTTTTTTATTGCGTATAAAATTCACAACTAAACCGAACAAAATCTAACAGTCTTCAGAATTGGAATAAGACTCAAATAAAATATGTTTAACTCGATTCGGAATTGCACATATCGTGTCCTTGATTAGTCATTTATATTATCGAATATTCTGGTCGGACGGATAAAGTATATAAATAGAGTCAACAAACATGATACATAACTATTAGTACAAAGCAATAATTCCTCAGATCTTAAAATGTTTCTATTATCCCACATTTCAAAGAGTCCATATATCTCGTAATCACTAATTAAATTAAAATGTTCATAGTCAACATTTTAATTGGATTTCAATTAGAAATAATGTAATTGATTTTTTCTCAATCACCCTCTTTATTAGAAAGAAACCCTCATAAATTTATTGACGCGAAGCACGGTGCTTCCTACTCGTAATTTCTCTCCAACTGTGAACATACTTTCATTGAAAAATTCAATAAAAACTCTGGAAAACAAGTAGAATTCTGTGTCAACAAAATAATTCTATGATGTTGCAGTTTTTTATTTGCGAAATAACGTTGTTACGAGAGAAAGAGAAAGTAACTTCAGCATGGGGTATTCTAGCTTATAGAACTAGCTCACTTTCATTGTTACGAATTATGTTAGTTGTATAGAACAATAACTTTCATGTTGTCAACTTCAAGTTGAAACCATCAGGAGTGAGGTTTTATATTTCAGTTTTTATGTTATTTGGCAGGAATTAACATTGATGACAATGGAAATACTTTTTTATTGGTATATTCATAAACATTTCGGGTGTAGCTCCGGGATTTCATGCAGTTTGAAGTTGAACTAATGATTTTCTATAGCAGTTTTGTTTCGGATTAAATAAAATCTAGCATTTTTTTTTTTACTCAGATCCTCTTTTGTTTGGTCTTCATAAATTGTCTGTCCGTCCGTATGCGATGACTTGTATAGTTTGTAGAGTATCTCTATCTCATACTCTCAAGCGTAGACGTCTCCAGAATGACGAGATGAAACAGGGGGAAGCTTTGAGAGGAAGGGAAACTTCTTGGCAATAACTTCAGCAGTCAAATCTCTGAGGAGGATCCCGAGGAACTACCACCACCCTCAATCAAAGAGATTAAAGCGAATTATAAGAACAACAGAAGTTCTGGATCTGATGAGATACCAGCTGAGCTCCTAAAACATGTAGGTGAGCATTTTGTTGAGCACTTACACCATCTTTTCCAACAGATATGGTCGACTATGACGATGCCAAGCGAGTGGAGCCCATATACAAAAAAAGGCGGGAAGAAGGATTGCAAGAACTATCGTGGAATCAGTGTACTTCACTCGTCATACAAAATCCTGTCGTTCATTTTATGTGAGCGCCTGAAACCACATCTAAACACCATCACCGGACATTACCAATGCAGTTTCCGTCCCAGAAGATCCGCCACTTATCAGAAATTCACTCTACGACAAATATTGGAAAAGACCAGCAAATTTCAAGTCCATACACATCACCTTTTTATCGATTTTATACAGGCTTAAGACTGCATCATTAGAGATGAGCTATACTATCATATATCATGAAGCTTGGTCATCCCTAAGAGACTCATCCTAATATGTCAGATGACCCTACCATAGACAAAACGTAACAAGAAAGTCTTTAAAGCTTTTAACCCCACACAAGGTTTCAGACAAGGATATGGACTTTCCTGTGACCCGTTTAATATATGCCTTGAAATCATTGTTTGAAGAGCTAACATCAGAAAATCCGGCAGCATAACAACCAAGTCTGTCCAACTTTTGGCGTATGNCATCGTCGCAAGAAACGTAGAAGATCTGAAGACAAGCGACAACAACATTAGTAGACATGCTACATCAATGGGCCTCAGAGTGAATATCGAGAAGACCAAATAAATGAAATCAATTAGAAACCAACATCAACATTGGAATTGACAAGTTTGAGTCAGTAAAGAGTTACACGTATCTTGGGTCTTCAGTTAATACCCATTACGAGATCTCTCAAGAGATCAAAAAGGGAATCATGCTTGCTAACCGAACACTGTTAGGGCAAAGTAGAGTGTTAAGAGGAGAGGCAATAAACTAAACATCTACAGGACTCTCGTTATACATGTTCTGATATTTGTGGGGCTAAGTCTTGGGCATTGTCATNGTGGTCATTATCAGACAAACATCTTCTGAAGGTATTTGAGAGGAAGGTGCTTCTTATGATTTTTGTCCTATGTTCAAGGTTTATACAAAGGCTTTTTATAATCGCTTGAATAATTAAGGTAGTTCGATTCTCAGTGCACACCTCAGAATTTTTCGTAAGAATTTTTCTTTCGTGTGAGTCGGATATACTACCTGACGCCACCCTCGTCGTTTTTTCGATGTTGATGAAATAAAATACACTCGTTAAAATAACAGACAGCTCATCACGGATTCTATTCAGAGGAAGAGGGAAAACTAACAACACTGATGTAGAAAAGCAGCTGGTAAACACATAGGAAGCAAACATTCCTTAATATCACAGCTACACCTTTGACTCGTTGTGTGATTTAGTTAGTTTAGTTGTTTAGTCGAATAATATCTAATATAATCTATTTATTTTCTAGTCTATTAAAAGTGAAAAAAAGATACTTATCATCAAGGTCTTCGTAGCAGGTTGAACAACGTGAAGAATAGCCAAGAGTTGTAGGCACTTGTGAATTTGTGTCATTACTTTTATGAATTGTGCAGCTAAAGTATTTATGGCACTTCTGAAAAAAAGACTGAGGGATTGGGTACAAGAGCGCAAAATTCTCAACGAATACCAAGCAGGACTTCGACCGAAATACTCACTCCACTGTCGACAATATCTATAATCTTACCAGTATTATTCAACTAAAATTCAAGGAAAAGAAAAAAATGTATGCTTTAAAGCTGCCTTTTACTGTATTCCGAGAGATGCTTTGATGTATACCTTGGTGTATCTACTAAATTTCTTAATCTGTTATCAAAACTCTATAGAGATGCAATTTCAGCAGTATGGAATGGAGACACATTGTCGGAGTAATTCGTAACACATACAGGACTGAAACATTCGCCTCTTCTGTTTGCATTATTTTTGAATGATTTACACGATATGCTAGGAGGTGGACTTCATATTGACAATCTAAATCTACGCTGACGACATAGTAATCATGGCCGATGAAACAAAACATTGCAAGATATGATTGTAAGACTAGAGAAGTATTGTCAGGATTGGAGTATGATAGTTAACACAGAAGAATCGAAGATAATGGTATTTCGGTAATGAGGAAAACTTAGAAGAGACGAGTTCTGGCTATGTGTATCTTAGAGTATAGAAGAGAGCACATAATTTAATTTTTAAAGTAGTTTTTAATTATTTGGTTTTGAATTGAGCTTAAAATTATCTGATATTCTAGTTTATATTATGCCGAAAATTATATATATATTAAATATG
>JXPG01004911.1:0-24783 GCA_001015175.1 Megaselia abdita | reverse complement strand
TAAATGAAGAAATGAAGAAATGAATAAATGAGATTCAGTTAAACTTGACCTTACGAATGTAATCAAATGAAATCGAATCTCAATAAAAATAACCAAACCAAAGGATAAGCTAGTAAAAATGAAAACATAGTCTAACTAGTGCTACCAAATCTAAATATAACATAGTAGCAGCATTCTTTTAATTCACTTCACTCTACAGCTACACTCCACTATTCACTGGTGCACCCGAGTGTGTAACTAACCGACCGCGCGCCGTCCACCGTCTCCAATCTCCATCATCATTGTCAGCGACAGGCCGGTTATATTGTGAGTTATATTGTGTAGTTAAGTTTATCTTAGCAGTAAATATTTTCGTAGTTTTCATGTTTTTCTTAGTATCTAGATGGATTGTTGGACATAAAAGTTTCAGTTAATGACAGTTCATAATAGTTCAATGTTAGTGAAGCTTTCATTCCGACCATATTCTTTTGAAGGTGGCGTTTTGCTTTGATATTTCTACACCTTCGCCGTTAATTGTGTACTAATTTTATGACCATTTGACGACAAATTCTATTTCATTTCATCTATTATAAATAACAAAAATGGTGATGTTTTAGCCAGTCTACCAAAACATTGCCTCCAGGCATGATTGGCTAATGGAATCTGTTTTGAAGCCCATGTTAAATGCATGACTAAAAGTGATTAACTTGTTCTTCTTAGTTACAACTAGACAAGCATGACGGTTATTTAAATGGCGTGAAATATCTCATTATTGTAATGCGCTGTACCAAGTAGATTTATTAGAGAAATGTAATCGGTTTACGAAATTTATGTTTGTATTTTTGGAATGTGAATTGAATTGGTCTTACGAGTGCAGAATGTCAAGATGTAAAAAAGAGGAGTGCGGGTTATACTTATGCAATAATAGTTGCTTCATAAATAAATTTTATTTTTTTTCTAATTTAATGAAAAGTCTATAGGTTGATCATAACGAAAATCAAGCGATTTTAAAAACAAATCTTAAAGCTCACTCCAAAATTATAGCCGCTGAATTGCCCACAATCATCAACATAAAACAACTGAAATCCAAGGAAGTGTTAAGTGACACAATGTGCCAAAAAAAGTAAATAAAACGAATAGCTATCAAAGAATTCAAGCAATTCCAAATTAATGTTCTTCTTTATGTTGGTTGTCCTTATGCTCTCAAGTGATCTCAACGTAACATTCGAATGAATGAACTGAACAGTGAACAGTGAACAGCCGCACAACAAAATAACTTCCAGCGCGCATACTTTCCTAATAATAAAATGAGCATGATTGAATATTATGTCCCATTGTCTTGTCAAATTACGAAGAAAATATCAAAAAATCTCAAAATTGACATCAGGCGGGTTCTCTCTTTACTCTGATTATAGATATTTTAATACGCATATGAAATGATGAAGAAATATTTTCTTTCTCTCAGAAAAGACAACACAGATTACGTTAAACTAAGTGTATGTAATGTTGACTAGGAAAAAATGTTGCGTGGTATTTATTTCTTCTTTTTTTAAAATATTTGTTATTGTTTTGTATTTGTATTTTTTTAAGCTAAAAAAAGAAGAAAATAGTAATTATAGTGAATAGTTAAAAATAAATTGTCTAAGTTTCAAAATACAATTTTTTAAATTTAAGCTTGGATTTAATTTTTAATTTTGACTTTTAATAAATTAAAAACATATATTCATTACTTAAAATGTTTGTTTCGAAAAAATATGTTTATTCAACTTTCAAAAATATTCTTGATGGACCATATCTTACAGACATACAGAAATACAGACACACAAACATACAGATATACAGAATCACAAACATACCTTATATTTGGCATTTGTACGAAAGACTGTCCGTCTGCCGTAAACCTTTTGCAACATTTACACTAAAAGTAAGATTTTTCGATTACCAATAAGGATATCATTCCTTTAGAAATTTTTAATTGATAGAAGATGATTACTAGACTTCTTTTTATTTTTAAATGTAACCTGAAACAAAACAACCAACCTAACCAACAGAAAAAGAAACCAAACAACAATTCATCATTATAAAAAAAAAAAAAAAAGCGATATTTAATAACGCTCATGTCTTAAGGATTTACCTGACATAAGAAAAGAGAACCGATACATTTGTTGTTCAAAGTAAAACCTATTGTGTGGTAGGTAATGTTAAAGAGTTAAGCTCTATTACCAAATATAAAAGGAACACTTGACTTGGACACCACCACAACACATCCAACTAGACAGAAAAATAGATTTTTATAAAGAAAAAAAATATTAATGCGATTATAGAGCGGATTACGGTAATTGTAACACAAAAGTTTAGAGTTGACAGTTGTTTGGTATATCGTCGGTCCAACAACAGTCAATTCAATCACCTCTTATTCTCTAATTAAAATTTATATTCGTTCAATCAAAATGTGACTGACTGTCTTTTAAACTCATTCTCGTTGTCTTTATCAACTGAGTAGAGTGTTAGCTTAGCCATTAACCTCATTGGCACGCGATTTCAATAAAATACATTAATTCCTTACATGCTTCCGTATTGTGAACTGCATAGGTTGGTAGGATAGATGGTTGGTTGGTACAAACATTATGTTTTGTGGTTACATTGTGTGGTTGGTTGTTTGGTAGTTCTTTTTTCACTTTCTTGTTGTGGAACGAATTACAATAAACCGACCTTCGCACTGCCGCACTTTAAGAGACTTCATTATTTTCTACTTTCAAAGGTAATCGAGCTTAGACCTTTAGACTTGTTTTGATAGGTTGTTTTGGTTGTTTTCTTTTTTAGTGTTTGGGATTTCTATTATGTTTGGAATTTGGAATATGAATATTAGACTGGAAAGTAGAACAGCAAGGTTTTTGTCTTATACTTGGCATTCATTTCCATCTCCAATCAGGACCCCAATAGCATTACTATTTAATTATCTAATTAGAACAGGCGATTGACACCATTCTCGTCTTTTATCAGGACTGGTATTGTTTTTCTATTACTGACAGACGGAACAAACTGTTAGAGCAGGAGGAATACTGATCAACAAATTTTGATCATACTTATCCTAATTTTGTATGTTAATGTTTTTCTTAAAATAAATTCATTATGTCTTTACAAATTAATGATCCTATTCAATAGGTTATGGGCCAACTCGCTTCCACTGCTTTAAACCCATATTCTTGAATAAATTATGAAGTTTCTTATACCGCACTCTATACTATTGTAGATGGATTTCTTCAGCCTTCCCCTCAGTCTGATGAAATCCTTCCAACTGGTTTATATAGATTTCTTCTGTTAACATTTGAAATCGCTCTAACTCAAATGTAAATGCCATGACTATAAGAAAACGCACAGTTTCTTACGACAATTGAAAAAGTGTCAGAGAAGTCGATGACTTTTCTTTTGATTGCATCCTTTCTACCAACACACAAAATAAAATTACTCTAAAAATTCAAAGAAAAAAAATTTGAGAACCTGTTTAAAACCAGGACTTTTTTGCCGAATAAACTGTGAAAAAGTGAATTTTGGAAATATCTATTCTCAAATTGAATCAGGAATCAGTAAGTCATTTTAAGAGAATCAAGACTTTCAAATATTGAATTAAAATTCAAAAAGATCTTCGGAAAGATAATGCAATACTTATATATAGTATAGTACTTAGTAAAGTTTACTAAATCTCTCTATTCCAAGTATTTCTCAATCGTTTTTTGATGAATCAAATACGTTCTCTCTATTTCAAGTATTCCCTCTTCAATCGTTTTTTGATGAATCAAATATGTTCTTCTTTATTTTTCAGTTTTATTCTCTTTTTCTTTCAATTCTAGAGGCATTTTATTTTGTGTGAACCTTGCCTTGTATAGCTCCAATCTCTCCAGTAGACAAAGACTTTTTCTCGAACACTCACTTCAGATTCAGAACCTTACGTCCATGAAGACAATTCCCATGTACCATTCTTCAACATTGAATCGTACCCTTCTTGAAAGGCCTTCTTCCACAGATCTGAATCAGAACGGTTCATTGCATCAACATAAGTTGTAGGATCACTGTTTCAAATGTAAATCAAGAAAAAAGGCATTTCTTTTTCCAACAATTCTCTTTGATGGTCTTCTCGCCATCTGCTGATCAACAACGTTAGTTCATCGTTATCGTCACCATCGTCTGAATAGAATACTTCATCATCTTCATAATTTTGTTTGACTAAAATTTGCCCTCTTGGAACATTATAGTAATTTCAAAAACTTTAGACTCTTCAATAATTAATGGATAGAAACAATCATCGATGTTCGGGTCTTCTGATTTCTTGAGATTTCGGATCAAGCTCTATTGAATAAGACTTGTTATTAAGAGTTGTAAAGACAGAATGAATTTCAATGCAAACAGGATAGACTGATCGAGCCATTTTCGTCTCCTGCCAGGGACTGACAGATAACCATGCAGATTTACCAAAAAATTCTAAATTTGTCTCAGTGTCGGATCACTGAAGCTTTTATAATAATATCTCAATTTAATTTTGCTATAATGAAGAACTAATTAATGACCAAAAAAATCTGATATATACACATACACATGAACCTGCTCAACCTTTTCCCAATTACATAAGACATAAAAGTAAATTCATTCTTTCAATCTAATGAGCAAGTAAACGGAGTAGCTTATCACAAACGCCAATAACTTAAATGGAATATACTTTGCAACCATAACGTATAAGATTTACCAACTTTAATTTATTATTATTTTAATTATCTAATCTGAACCTAAATAACATAATTGGTATTAAAAAGTGACTACCAACTAACTTTGAGTAAACATCTATTTGATATATAAGCGCGTTAACTACCAAACCGTCCGTCGCGCCGTCCATCTATCCCGTTTTTCAATGGGTTTATTATTTTTAATAGCGTAACGTTTAATTTCCGGTTCGAAGTATTTAGATAGTTAGAGAATGTCTATAATTGATAGGAAATTTTCAACAAATTATGTTTTTTTTTCTGATGATTATTTGAAATTGCTTTATGCAGAGCAGCATCATCGAATAAATTGGTTTTTATCTTACCCACATTTTGTATTGAGACAGACACTACAAACAACAAACAACTTCTCTCCGTTAGATTAATCGAGAGAAAGTGTTTGAATGATGTTGCCAAAAAAGAATGTGGTTGAGAAACATAGAGGATGTACTTCGTCTCTCTCGATCTATCTTAACACCGAAGAACTTCCTGTGACTGGTGATGTCCTTTCTTACAACCCTTTTTCTGTAAAAAATATTTCTTCCTTAACTACCGTAGTGTATCCGGGGAATACAATAACGGTTAGGTGATAATAAATGTTAGATATTTACGGCTGCCAATATCCTTATGTGGAAGGATAATGATGATGATGCCGGCGGACATTAATATTACAGAATAAAATTTTGTTTGGGTGGGTTTTTTGTGACTTTATTCACTATTTTGAATTCGTTGATGTTTTGGTGTTATTTTTTATTTTAGAGATTTCAAAAAAAAAATTTGATAATTTTCGATTTTTTAGCATAAGATACAGGGAAATATAATATAGCAAATGCTTTTTAAATACTTTCCTGTTTCATATACAACAAATATTTTTAATTGAGCTTCGAATGAGATAATTAAATTCTGAAAGTACAAAAATAATATTATATTTATAGAATTCTGTGACATAAAATAAAGTAATCTATATTTAATGTAATCCTTTAATGTTTTGTTGAACATTAATACATTACCACAATGTTTAATTAAATCTGGAATACTATTGTAATCGTTCAAACCAGAGTAGACAGTTCCCTTTCCAGCTATCCAGCCAATGCATATAAGTTCTCAGATAAGCTTTCGCTGGTTCCTCAATAAATGCTTTTCTTTGGACATGCTATAAAAAACCAATGTCGTCAACATAAATAGTCTTTTCTCCATTCATTTTTAGATATCTTAGGCTATTTATATAGAGTAGATACAGAGTCTCGGATCGCCATCTTTCTGTATAGGAATTATCAGTTTCTTTAAAGCATTCAGGGAAAATACCATTTTCAATACAGTAATTACAATTTTTGGTGAGGATTGAAAGAATAATATTTGCTAGAGGCTTTAGGCACTGTTCACCTATAAAAGCAGAATCTCATTGTTAACTTCATTTTCAGTAACCGGACGTAAGTATTAAGTTCTCTGATTTGCTGGGTTTTTGTCCTTAATGTTTTGGCAAACTTAACAAAATATTCATTTAGTTTTTCTGCAGTTTGTTTAGGATCTTGAAATACTTCTCCATTTCCCCCCACAATTTCAGTCTTCATCCTTTTTTTGAGAAGTACTTTTACTGTTCGGTTCATATTTTCATTTCCAATAAAGTTCTTACTTGGCAAGTCTGTGATTACGTGATCGATTATCGTTTTCGATGAAGGAGTTACTCTAGTGGCATATTACATTGATATAGTGTTTAGTATACTATAATTGTAAGATTCAATCCTGGTAAGATACTGTTTTGTGTCGTTGTTACAGGTAAGAAAGTCAATATTTACATCACCAACCTTTTTGGTTTTAAATATAAAAATATATATATAAAAGAGTTCTGTAACTCTGTTCGAAAGTATATATCAATCATTGATAGAGCACAAAACTACACACTTTTTAAAATTAAACATAAAAAAGAAAATTTTCGCCATATAGAGAGTTTAAGAGGAGTCATTAAAATTTGTGAATTCCTGAAGCTGTTGTTGGTTGGTTAAACTCACGAGCTTTATAATAGATACATTTTGAAATACACTACTTAATTAGTGCTACTACGGATCCTAGTTCTACTGCATCGCATCGTATTAGCGTAATATTAAAACAACCATTAGTACTCTCAAAATATAAGTATAAAGCATCCATCATATTACTGAACAAAATAAAAATTCCTATATTCCTGCGAATCCTTTTGAGAATCGAATCGAATTCAAATGAATAACAATTCATATCGAAATTTATTCTCTTGTAATTGGGGGTTTTCAACGAACTTGTTATAATTTCCTGATTGAATAGTACCCGTTTCATTCGTCCTGAATAAATAATCCGCCTCCGGCTATATACACTATATGTTTCCTTCCTTTTATACAAAACATATTTTCAAAAAATATCCTGTGGTGATTTAAGAATGGCCACTAGAAGAAAAGGGGTTCGTTCGATTTTCATTTGTTTTACTCCATAGGTTTAATTACAGGGTGATTGGCTTAGCCCATTGTGAATGGAACAACACTTTTCGGTAAAATTTGTTTGCCTTTCGGAAACTTACTTATTTGTAATCAACATTTTGGAATTATATTAACATTTTCAGAATAGTTAGGATATGGATTGTGACGGTTGGTGAGCTTATATGTGAGTATTCATTTGTAAGAATCTGTTGCTTTTATTTTGTAGGGAGGTTAATTATGTGGCAAAACCTAATACAACAAATCTTTAAGGTGTAGTGAAAAATAAAGGAAGTAAAATATACAGAATTTCCGAACATACTTTACTTAAAATTTATTTATTTTTAAAACTGCATATTTATTCTTTAACTTTAAATTGTGAAGTATGATTAGAAAATAAAACAAATCAATATCAAAATTGTTGTTTTTGCGGACTAAATATTCTTATTTTTGATATACGTCTAAAAAGAACTTGAAATTACCATGTTAGGAAATCAAGCTCAAAATTATTATTAATTCTTTTGATGCATAGACGGAAATTTCCATGGTTTTGCGTATATTTTCTTCTTCTTTTTTGACTAGCGCTTGTGACTTAAGTTTTATTTTTTCATTTCGACAAATAAAGCCTATACTTTTATAGCTTTGCTTTGTGTAGGTGTTAATTGGCAGCCAATAAAATAAAAATATGTTGAAGTATTAATATTAAGGAACTTTTCACTAAAGGTAACAAGAACAACGAGATTTTTCAATGAGATCTTGAGGCAGGAAATAATTCTTAGACTGAAGAGTTAGTTTCATGCTTTCTTCTTATATTGAGTTTTTTTTTATTAAAAAAAAAAGCTTTAGTAAAAGTATATTGTAGTAAATGTAAATTTTCTCAAGTTTGGAAATGTGGTTTCAAAAAATGAAAAGAAAAAGTGTGTATTTTGAATTTTGAAAATGATAGTTTGTTCTTTTATGCATTTTTAAGCTTTTTTTGAAAAAAAAAAACCTTAAAAATAAAAATAAATTGGTCGAAACCAGATGGCGCTAGCTCTTAAATTCTGGAAGCTTCCATTTTAAGTATTTTTAAATTTTAGGTAAGCAAATATTAGCCGATTTTCAAGTTTGATATTGCGTTTTAAAGGTACTGATGAGACCCTCAAACCCCCATCATTACTTTTTGGAATTTCTGAATGCAGTGGCGTAAGGAAGCGAAAAATTAAAGACAAATGTATTTTCATGGACATTACGATTCCTAGTATGATTATTACGGTTCCTAATATATTATTCGAAATGAGGATGGGCCAGAGACTGTGAGTTGGGTAATTTTATAATTAATTTTATAACAAAAAAACTCTAGTGCTATTAAGGAACGTAGTTCTACTGCACCGCTTCATTTAATGTTTCATAATATCATTTTATTGTTAAGGGGTCAACGTTGCCCATATAAGACTTGTGACACACAGAATAAATCGCCTCTAGAATTATAAGAGAAAGACAATCAAACTGGAAAATATTGCGTTGAAAAAGTACACCAAAAATCGTATTCGAAAAACATATTTCAATTTCAGTGACGTGAAATTGAAAAATAAAGAACGTCGCTTGAAATTGACAAGCAAATATTTGATTAATCAAAAAACGATTGAAAAATACTGCGAACAGAGAGATTGAGTGGACTCTACTTGTGAAGTATTACATTACCTTTCAAAAGATCTCTTTTAATTTTAATTCAATACTTGAAAGTATTGATTCTCTTAAAATGAATTACTGATTCCTGACTCATTTTGAGAATATATATTTCCAAAGTTCCCTTTTTCAAAGTTTATTTTGCAAAAAAAATCTTGGTTTTTAACAGGTTCTCCAATAGTTTTTCTTTAAATTTTTAGAGTAATTTTATTTTGTGTTCTGTTCTGCATTTTTTTAATATTTCATGATAAAATTTCTAAGTAATTGTAATGAGATTGGGGCCTAGTGCTGCTACGGATCATAGTTCAACTGCACCGCTTCATTAAAATTGCAAAATTCATTGGCGTGGTGAAGCGAGAAACCGTAAAATGGCCTATAAAAACGACATTTTGTTGCTTGACTTTGACACATCATTTTGTAGGTACCAATTTCGGAAATCCAAATAGGTATGAAAGGAGCAACTAAAGCAAAATGACAAAAAATAAAAAAAAAAGGACAGAGAATGGGAGCTAGACAATTTTAGAATTAATTTTATTTATATATTGATATATTTGCCTCAATTTATAATCGCTTGAAATGCCAGTGCAGATTTTCAACATAATATAAAGCTTCATTCGTTTGGGCTTATATTCCTTTCGTGAGTATACTGCATAGTAGAGATTATGAATAACACATCCAAGTTTAGGGATCTCAAATCCACAAGTATTCGGAAACACGAATTCCCATTGGTTCAAAGAATCCAGCTTGTTTTTAATTGGCTCGACCTCATTTTGATGTTATTTTTTATTAATTATTTTTTTTTTTTAAGAAATTTGGCCTACATTCCTATTCTAAAACTCAATATATATATACCCATTTTATATATTATAGAATAGCCAATGATTAAAAAATGAAGATAATACCAAACTCTACACACAATTCCACAATTCTCCAAAAATACTCTCAAAACGAAATTAAAAAATCGCTGTTATTCTTCAAAATAATCGCAACCCAAAAATGAAGTCGATTAATTCCTCATTAAAGACGAAAATGGAATTTAATTCGACTATAAAGCCACACAAATAAAAATACAAAAATAACCGAAAATTTCAACTAGTCACACAACTTATCATCATCATCGTAATTTGAATAGTTTATAAAGTTTTGCACGGTTTAACAGTCTTCTGGGCTCGTTTTGGTTTTGGTCAATCCACAGAACACGAAATCAAATCATTACCTGTCTCTTACTTACTCAAAGTTAAATTACGTGTGTAAAGTTCGATCAGCAATCAAAAAAATGACAAGATTTCACATTGTAGTCCATTAACTGACTTGACTATACGCTACTCAGTACTCACGCATACATCATCATGATGTCTCTTATACAACTTACTGCCTATGCCACTGATAATGTGAATTCAACTGAACTGACTACAAGTACTAACCGAAGTAGACAGCCAGCAAGCGAGAGAGAGGAAGGAACACAAAATACGTTAAGAATGAACAAAAGACAAGGCTACCGGTGACGAGAGAGCGACTGACGGCGAGCGACTTTGGTGTAGTTTGTAGTTTTGCCAAAAGAATATGGCTACGAGCGTACATATGTTATGTATACACGTATAATATGTGGTGGTAGTGTAAGATGGCAACTGTTTAACGCAAACATTTTTAGTTTGAAAGTGACTATCAAACGAACACCATTGCAAATATTTTTAAAAAAATATCGCGCGGTCCGTTCAAAAAATTCAAGAATTGGAAAAAAAATAGTCATGAATTAAAAAATAACCGAAACTGAATTTAAATCTGGAAAAAGTTGTGCGCATGGGAATAATAAAGGACGAAAGTATAACAGTTGGTGGATTTCTAATCAAATTATGTTTGCTGAAGATTAAATGTGCTTTTGATCGCGTAACGGTCGGTCGATGGAGTAACGAAAAAAAAAGAATTACGAACCGTCGGAGTTTTTACGTAGAAATGGTTTTTAAAATTGAGGATTCTCGTTGGATTGTGTAATTTAATATAAGTGTGATTCTGTTGAATAAGTGTAATTCAGTGTCGTCCTAATATTTGTATTATGACTTTAGCGTATGTTGATATGCCTACTGTTATTGATCATCAGGTAAAACATAATTATATTGCCGTCGGCGGTTTATGCATTGCGATTAAAGGCTTTGTTTGTGGGTCATTAGGGTGGTGTTTTTATCGTGTATGTGTTATTTTGGGTGGACATTTTTAAAATTAATTTCTCTTCATCTTTATCAGAAAGGAGATAGGAGTGATTTCAGTTTCCTCAATACTGTTCTCTTGCTGGAAAAGAAATTGCTTCAATAGTTGATTTAAATTGGTGAACTAATTTATTTTCAATTAGAAAAAGTAACTTTTCTCACTTTTCAAAATGCAAATAAGTATTGTCCAATTCTGTATAAAAACGGATCTTTAGACTGAAACTCTGTAGCAGTAACTGAAAAGAAAATAATCAACTGTTTATGAACACTAACATTCAGAAATGAATGTATACTGAATTCAAATATGCAGAAAACAGTACACTTACTTATTTAGCTCAGAAATTAAATAAATAAATATTGTCAAAAATTAAGTAATCAAAACAATACTATAAATCCACTACAATAAATCACAACACCAGTCAAAAGGCGGAGGTTCAATGACCATCGTTCTCATTTGTTTTTTATTTCTTGCTTCTTTTAGATTCAGTTTTTTAAACTATAATAAATTCTACTGCACCGCTTCATTTCAAATCTTAACCACAAAATTCCGATTTTTCTGAACTTTATCATAAAAATAATCTTTTCTGTAAAACTATGCAAAACAAATTTTTTTTTTTTAATATTGAATATTTAACTAAATTTTAATTAACAATCAAGTTACCTTTCCATTCAGATATGATAAAATTCGAGAAAGTTTTCAAAAATAAGAATTAAGTCAAGAAACTAATTATTCTTTAAATTTAAGCGCTTAATAAAAACACATTCATAGATAAAGGTTCCTTTAAAATACTTCTATTCAGGAAATTGTTATTTGAGTGTGGCATCCAATGTGATATAACTCAAGAAAATAAATATTGAGCTTTGGCAACTTTTATTATTACAAAATTTATTCAAAATTTTGTTTTATTAAATATTAATTTAAAATTATTATTTTAAAAAATTACAGAAATATATGCTTTGATAGGAAAAGTACCCCATTCTAGAAAAGCATTTTTTTATGTGTAGTATAGGTAAATTATCGCAAGCTCCAGGGCTTAAAAACGATAAAGTATCAGGAAACATACAAAATAAAATGACTCTAAAAATTCAAAGAAAAAATATTTGAGAACCTGTTCAAAACCAAGACTTTTTTTGTCGAATAAACTTTGAAAAAGTGAAGTTTGAAAAATATCTTTCAAATATTGATTTTTTTTTTTTAAATCTTTTGAAAGATAAGGAAATATTTTCTAAAGTAGAGTGAATCTCTCTATTCCAAGTATTCCTCTTCAATTGTTTTTTGATGAATCAAATGCAGCTCTCTATTTGAAGTATTCCCCAATCGTTCTTTGATTCTCTTTTTCTTTTAATTCTAGAGGCATTTTATTTTGTGTGAATTAGTATTATTGAGGTAGTTGGATGTTGTAGGTAAAATTCCTTAAAATCACTGCTACATCTTGAACCACCTTTGGCCACCACCTTTCTTTTACATTATCTGTGGTTTTTGTTGTTTCCTTCAAAATTCTGTTTGAAAGAGCCCAATATCTCTCCACAGGCCGAAGCTCCGGGCAGTTTGGTGGATTACACTCCCTTTTGACGAAATTAATCTATTTTTTTTTCATACCATTGTAGAGTCTTTTTACTATAATGGCATATGATGCCATATAGAATGGTTTATGGTGCCCGTTGTCACGGAGATCGCATGAACATATGGCTTGCCAAACTAAAAACTTCTTCGTCTGTTCTTTTTTTTGCCCTGCAACATTCAAATTTTGAAAACATTTTGAGCTCGTTTCTTGGCTTCCCTGTTTTTCACTGCGTTTATACCTGGAACTTTCTGAACCTTATATGACTTAATTCCATTTTTCTACTTTGTACGTTCCACGGATGTCTTTGAAGTATTTAAGTTTTGAACAATTTTCTAATGGAGAGCTGCAGTTTCTTTGTGAAAAGAGCAACAATCTGTTTTACTTTTTTAGGCCTGCAGAATTCACTTTTCCGTCCTCAATCTGATCTGCGATTTAAGTCTAGATCCTCATTATACCGTTTTATGGTATTCTTCAAAGTTTTCAAGGACACATTTCTGATTGTGACAAACATTTCAAGGCTCCTTATTATATTTCAGATTTTTTGGCGACCTAATATTAGAGTTTTGGTACAAAATTCATGCGTATGGGACCGTCCTTATATTGCACATAAATATATAAGAGCCCGTTCAAAATTTAGAGTCATCTGTGGCATATAATTTTGTATAATTTCTTCAGCACATACAAACAACACAAGAGTTTTTGAAGCCAATTAATATCCTCAAAAATATATTTAGATATGCTTTGATGAAAACATAACCTCGTGATGTCATATCCATAAACCTTTCTTATAAATTCAGAACTAAACATCTTTAGTAAATTTTCTTATTTGCGAAGGATATAAATCTGACGACTTCTATGTTTCAGTTCACGCTCTGGAAATTAGTTACTTTCCACGCTTGTTCTCGATTTAAAATAATATTGTCAACCCTAGATAAAGTAGAACTCAACTACTAAAAAAATGATTAATTCAATATTTGTATTTCATATGCTTGCAGACTTAGTGCCCAAAGAAATGTCATGAACAAAACGGGATAGAAATAGTTGGTGTCAAATATTCCGTGTATAACAAAAAAAAATCATAATAAAGAAGAAAACACTTACTCTAAATCAGCAACCCAGCTCAATCTTATTACAACAGAAAATAATATATGTATACGAAAATAAAAATCACATAACATAAGTTCTTTCTCAAGCTTTTAAAAATCTATGACAAGAATATTTAACATTCTAATTGAATGGCACTTGATAATCATATAAGCATGTCAAGAATGATCTCATACATAATTGTGCTTCGTTTTCATTTACACTTTTAAAAAAATCTAATCGAACTCTTCTTCTCTCAATAGGAACGCTTGACTAGTCACGGGAGTATAGGACTTTCCAGTGGCAGTCCGGCCTATACAACCCATTCCGGTGGCCACACAGGCAGGAGTGGTCCAACTGGTGGACATTCTGGTCACGGAGGTTCGCATGGGTCTGCTTCAATGCATCACCAATCCTTACAATCAGATTTTCAACCACCTTACTTTCCACCACCGTTCCATCATGCAACTCAAAGCCCGCCCCAACAACAGGTAATTACCAATTAACTACTAAAGATTAAAATTTACAGTAAATTAGTTGTCCAATTACTTACAGAACCACAGTGCGTTGGAGTATCTGGGAACAGATCCCTACGGTCAACCACTATCTTCCCTCCATCACACCCCACTCCATCACTACAATCAATTAGCCGGGCTAAGAACGCAGGATCAACTTGGAATCCATAGATCCCACAGAGAGGCTGAACTACAAGGACACGTGGTGAGTAGGCTAACAATTTTATTAAATTTCAAGATGGGAGTGTAAATGCAGTGCTTTTTCCTTGAAAAAAAATATAAAAAGATAAACAAAATCCTTGTGGCATCCGAATTCTTCTCAGTTTATTAACTTGAGAAATATTTCAATAAAAATCGATTGAAAGCAAAAGGATAAGTAAGAACGGAAGAAAAGTATATAATAATTTGAAAAATGTAAACCCCAGTTTTCTTAAAAACATTGTTTTATAAGATAGTTTCTTAAGATGGAATGCAAGCAAAAAGAAACACAAAAATAGCTATGAAAACTCCACCCTTGTTAAGAATGTTGTTCTGATGCTCCATCATCATGAGGAAGAAAGAAGAAGATGATGAAGATGAAACAACCCCGTTTGCCTTTCCTTGTTAAACAGAGAAAAATTCCACATTAAAAGAGAAGCAACAAACAACAACAATCACTGCTTTACATACCAATCCAAATTCCAGTTTAAAGAACAACTAAAACGTAAAAAAAAGTAACCCTTTTTTTGATGGAAGCAAATATTTTTCCGCGATTCTTAACATTTTTACCATTTTTCTTACATACAGACACAATTATCACATGGATTTCCATACACTGACAGACGCGGTGACTACAGTAGTGCAATAAGTGGAACAGGAGGTCATGGGCCCAGATTAGGACATGAACACGATCCATTAGCTCTACATCAAGCACTCCAATCCGCCGTTGATGATGGACAAAATCCAGGAATGGATGAAAACGTTGGTTTCATGTCAGAGTTACCAATCATCAAGAGTGAGTGGAGTAAGTATGACCTTTATTTATTTGAAAATATTTTGCATTTCTGAGGGTTTTATTTTGAATCTGATATATAAATGTTTTTATTTATTGAAATATCCTACGAAATTCCATAGACTGACATATTTTCGTAAAAAATAATAATGCATGAAAGGGATTGTTTTATTTAAAATGACATTCGTTATTAGTAGAACTTCAATATTACAACCATATTTGAAAATGTGTAATAATTATAATGAAGCCGTGCAGTAGAACTACGATCCGTAGTTAGGGTTTGTGTCATAAAATTGCCCAAGCCTCTGGACCTACTCCTCTTCGTATAATATATTGGGAACGATGAAAATTCTGTTAGGAATCATAAAGTCCATAAAAGTAGATTTTGCACTTTCCTGCGCCCATATATTTCCAAGATTGTGATGAGGGTCTTATGAGTACCTTCAAATGAGGTATGAAAAGTCAAGATCACACAAGGTTTTACCTTCAAATCTACGTTTCAAAACAGTCGGACGGACAAAGCGAATACATTAAAGTATTTAAGAAAAACCCTAAAAAAATAATGGAACATTTTTGGAATAATTCAAAATTGAATTTATAGTAAACTAGCTAATCTCTAGACCAGTCCAAATGTTCACAATTTTAAACATTTTCACTGCAAACATTTTACCTAATTTTAAATATTCAATTCTGTAATTATATGCACTCAAAGAAATCGTTATAATTTTTAGTGGATACGGAATACATAAATTTAGTTATAATACCTAAATATAATTCTTATATACAAACATACATTTGTCATATATTCATCGCGTTCATATATGTTTACAACGTCTATATTACAAACCGAGCCGAAAACAATGAATATGGAAAACCTATTGATGGATTCATTCATAAGGCAAACTTTAGCGAATATCTGATGAACAGTTGATAATTGAGCCAATCAGAACATGAAAAATTATGATGCTACTTCTGACACTATATGTTTATATTAACATGATTCGAAATTAATTCTTTACGATTTTACTTTTTCAACGCAATATTTTCCAGTTTGATTATCTTTGAATTCTAGAGGCGTTTTATTTTGTATGCATACGTGAAAGTTTTTAAAATATTGCTTGTGTAGGTACACATGCAAATGCTGCTTCGAAATCAATAAAGAAAGCATAACATTCTTACCTTCGAGAAATTTCAGTTGAATGATATTTTGGTCAAAAACCAGCTTGAAACTCTAAAAGTTTTCTTCTTAGTTAGTCCAATTAGTTAGTCTTTTACGTTAGCACATGGCTAGCCATTTGACATGGCTTCAACTACTAAACTAGAGGATCTTGGATACAAGATAAAGGGAAAGCATACTTACAATGTTAGGTTACTGGCTTGAGAGGGTTATGAAAGTATGTTTGAAAATCGGCAGNCCCAGGGGCTTTTCCATCTTTTAAATTTGACATGGCTTCAACTACTTCTTCGCATGTGATTGGGTTGTCTAGTAGAGGATCTTGGATACAAGGTGAAGCGAAAGCATACTCACAAAGTTCGGTTATTGGGTTGAGAAGGTTTTGGAAGTAGGTTTGAAAATCGGCAATATTAATATTTACTCCAATAGTAAACGGTTCATCTTTGTATTCCTTGGCTAAGGCCCACCATTGCTTGGAGTCTCGAACTGTAAATATTTGTTGTATAAGAACTTTATAGTAATTTTCCTTCTTGTACTCCAATAACGAATTGTAAGCTCTATTGCTGCTCGTGTAAATAGCCTTCTTGTAAACTTTTGCCGATTTGCCAGATTCATTCATCCATTCTTTTAAGTTTTCAAAGAATTCCCACTCTCTATCGAACCATGTATATTTTCCTGTTCTTCTTTTCTGTATTGTGTTAGACGACTTTTTGATGAAACCACTAAGTTCTTGTAGAATTGGTGCAGTTTGCATGTTTGCGAGTTCCCTTTGAATTTTAACACCACATGAATTGTGATTTCCAGATTTTGGTAATAATTTCATGTGGTGTTCATTTACTTGACCAAATTTCAAAGATATTGATAGCGGACAATTATCTGACCATATCGTGTTTTCTACGCTACATCTTCATCACCATTTAGTATCCGAAAGTTGTAATCATACACACGTTTCCAAAAAGTCTTTTCCTTTTCGATTTACTGTCTTATCTTAAGACCTTCTGATGTTAAGTACCTTTGGGTTTATGAATATTTCAGGAATAAGTCGCTTATAATGACATGAATGTAAGAATCTGTGAACTTCAACAAATACTTATTCCTGAAATATTCACAAACCCAAAGGTACTTAACTTCACAAGTCTTCGGGTTTGATTATGAATAATCTATTAATAAACTGCAAGTATTTTTCTTAAGATATATAATTAAACTTCCTGGGTTCACTCCAACATGCGATGTATTTAGAAAGCAATGAAGAGCCGACAAGTTTATATGCATTAAAGATGAACATGGATTATGAATTCAAGACTTTGTTTAAGTATGAAGAAACCCGCTTTCCTTATATCTTGTCCTTAAAAATAATGCAGAAAAAAATATTTTGGTCCTATGGCAAGAAGTTGCCTTGTTTGAAGATAGATTCAGAAATTCTGTATAAAAGCTTCTTTAGAAATATACAAGGTTAATCATCAGCGGTATTGTATCACAATAAAAGTATTATTCATTGTTACGTTAGAAGCATATCGTTGTGCCCTATGATCCTACTTATAAATACTTCCAATAACCAAAAATAGTAAAAAGCTGAACTTCTTTAAGTTATTTCTGAAATTCAATTAAATATAAATTATATTATTATTTTTTAAAAAATTATGAACAATTTTTTGAAGTTTCAATTGTAAAAAGATAAATATTAAAATTGAGGGAAAAATGTAATATCAATTATAATTTAATTATTTTAAATGATAAATATAATGCCGTATCAATCATATAAAATAAATATTGGCCAACTTCTACACCAGAAAGGTGGCTCTTAATGGTAACGTTGCAACTATTTTTTTTATCTCGAATTTAATATTTCATAATCACTCATTAAAGTCAGAACATCTTCTTATTAAAATCACAAATTATTGTAGATACACAGATAATCATTAAAGATAAAATCTTCCAGCGGAAGTGCAACATAGCAGCAAATACATACCGAACATTATTTCCTTACGCACGATTTCTATTAGAATCACACAAAAAATACAAACAATATCCTAATTATTCGAAGAAGTGAGGACGAGCAGAGTAAGAAAGAGATCTCCGATTACGACTCTTTATCCTTACAGAGGAGAAAGGAACAAGTAATAGGAGAATAAATATCTTGTGGTGTCAAATTATATAATTAGATTCTCAATATCTTGCAAAAGTACAAATTAGCACTATTTACTTTCACAACAAAAGAAACCATGCAGCGTTTAGTAGAACGCCTCTCTCTAAAACCAACCATAGTTTATTCTGGGCGTATCTCATCACACCTGGATAACATTGCATATTATGCAACACAACACGACCCGAACACTACACAGTTGTCGTTGCCGTCTATCCTCCTTCCTTTTCTACCCTCTTTCCAGAATGACAAACTAATCTCTCGATATCTAAATCTTATACTTTGTTTTTTTTCTCTATATCTTCCGAAGGTATGAAGAGTTCAAAGGATGTTGGAAATATTGTCTCAGGTTCACCAAGTGAAGTATTCTGTGCTGTTCCCGGAAGATTAAGTTTACTATCAAGTACATCGAAATACAAAGTAACCATTGCTGAAGTACAAAGACGCTTATCACCACCCGAATGTTTAAATGCTTCATTGCTGGGTGGAGTGCTTAGAAGGTAAGTCGATTGTAATTAACCAGATAGTCTCGAAAACACGAAATTATAATTACATTTTAATCGTCATTTTATTTCAGAGCTAAGAGCAAGAACGGTGGACGATTGTTACGAGAGAAATTAGAAAAGATTGGATTAAACCTTCCTGCTGGAAGAAGGAAGGCGGCTAATGTCACACTGTTGACATCTTTGGTGGAAGGCGAGGCTACACATTTAGCTAAGGATTTCCATTTTGTTTGCGAAACTGAATTCCCTGCCCGTCAACTAGCTGAATACATTGTCAGGCATCAGACTGAGCCACAAGAGTCTTATAGACGCAAGGAGATTTTAATGCATACGCAACAGGTGGGTTTTCTTTTATTTTATCAGGACTTTTAATGTTGTCTGAATTGAGAACGGGAGGCATAGGCCACTTTTGACTGGTATAGTCCGACATGACATCACTAAAGAAGTCAAGGATTAATGGTATTGCTCAATTTATGATGACTTCATTTTTTCATATTGATTTATAAGTCAAGGTTTTTTTAGTTGTTATGAATTCTGTTATAAAAAATATGAATTCGTTACATTCATTTCAATTTCGGAATTTTTGATTTAAAAAATATTGTTTGAGAGTAACAGGTAATGAACGTCAGAAGAAAAATGTATATTTTCAGCAGGGTAAAGTTCTTTTTATTGCATTCTTTGACGAAGAAAAATTTGTTAGGTCTTCGTTTTGTATGTGAATTTCATGAGAGGCTTTTTAAAAAGCCCTTACGTTGTCTGATCTTTACAGGGTTGGCCAAAATTAATGTCCTACTTAGAAATTGAAATGAATATACTTTTTCCATTAGAGCATTAGTAAAATTATAAATTTTCATGAAGGTAACATTCTAAAGTTCCAAACGCAATCCAGAATTTCAAACCTTTCGCCATTAGCGCTATAACTTTCTCCATTCATTCGAAGAACGAAAAACAGAAGGAACGAACGATATCCAAAAGAAATTTCAACCCAAATCTTTGTCAAAAATTTCTTGAAACCGTCCAAATTCATCCCTTTCGTAGAGCCAATCTTACTAAGCATATACCCCATATCGTGAACTCTAAAGTCCGGCGAAGAAGAGGGCCATTCATCTGCAGGGATAAAATCGGTTAAATGGCTTTTGCCTTGTGGGAGGGCGCCCGCCCCGTCCTACTGGAAGCAAAAATAATCATTGCCGTACAGCTCTTGGGCAAAAACCATGACCGCGGAATAGTTTTGGAATCGCTGAGCGACTAACTTATCGCAAGGATTCTTTTTCAATGCAGTCCCGTAGATTTTGTCATTTTTATATTTCTGGATGTCCTGCAAAACGAATATTTTCTCGTCGAAAAAAATGATTTCATCGCACCTGCGTGCCAAGCAAACATGTTCTTGCATCTGATGACCTTAGCTTTCTTCTGGGCCTCAGTTAATCCGTGAATTCTTTGCTTTTTAAAGGCCTTCATGTTTATGCCATCTTTCAAAATTCGGCGCATCAAAGATCTTGCAATTCCCTTCTTCGATATTTCCTTAGTTCTCAAATTTTGTTTCTTAAGATTCAGAATTATTTAGTCTTTTGTGCTCGTATTTATAACAAATTAGAAGCGCTTTTAAGCAGAATATAAAGTTCTACAAAGTTATAGAAAATATTTTGCAAACCCTGTAGAAATTGGAGACAAATAAAAAAGAATCCAAACATAAAGTAGGTTTCTTGGAATTCCATAAAATTATTTTAACGTATTCATGAAAAAGGTATAGTTGTTATAATCATTCCCTCAAATGAATCAGTGACTTTAAAATCGGGGACTCTTCCAACCGTCTGTGATTACGTCCTAAAATATTCATTGAGGTTCTATACGTTATTTTTTTGTTTTTATATATCTAAGGAATTCGCTTAGCACTGTCTCTTTGAAGCCACAATTTTTGTTATTTGAAATTGTTTTTCGTTTATACCCCGTGGCACGCTTATTAAATTAACAAACAACTAAAAACTGTCTCTTTTCAGAGGGCAAAATCATATAGTGAACATACATTTGTTGTTATATCCATTTTTAACAAATTTATTCTATGCTAGGCTATAGCACTAATTTTAAAACATGTTTTTCCAGGTTACAAAAGAATTAATGCAGGTTTTAAGTCAAGACAGAACAACGCAATATGGTACTAGATCTCAACATCTCTTAGAGCCATCAATGCAAAGGCATTTAACACACTTCTCCTTGATCACCCATGGTTTTGGTTCTCCTGCTATCATGGCTGTCCTACATGCTTTTCAGGTGAATTTCAGTCAAACTTCTATGAACATGAACACTTTAATAAAACTACTTCATTACAGACATTCCTCAACGAATCTTTAAACTATCTGGATAAATTGTATCCACCAAATGGTGGTGGAATGGTTTCATCATCCCTAGATAAATCAAAAATGGATAGTGATAAAAAATGATAGTTTGCCAACTTTAGTAGTTATTTTTAAAACAATTCCTGTACATTCCAAAATTAAGTATATTTTGTAAAATAGTATTTTATTTTTAAGTAATAAATATTTAACGATTATTATTATTATTGCTAGCAATTAAAAACAGTATTGTAATTGTATTTTAGCTAAAAAGTTATAATTACTCAAACTAGTAGACAAATTTTAGAAATTTAAAGTCTAAATGAAATGAAAAAAAAGTTAAAAGAAACTTGTCCAAAAATTAAGAAAAATCTGTGTAAAATACTTTTTAAAATTATACCTTTCAATGGTTTGTGATACAGAAATAAAAACAAACAATTTTCCAAATACTCTAAGAAATATGACAGATTATTATTTTTAATTTATTTTATTTATTTTTTAACTTAAAAAATACTGAAAATTAAGGTAATTATAAAAACGCATTTAGTTCTTCTTCCTAGTGCCAAATTATTATTTGGTAATTTTTTTGAAGATACCGCCATTTTTATAGTTTCTTCAGAGAGGAGTAAGTGAAAGAAATTTTACCTAAAAATTAGTGCCAATTTAAAATTAATATTACGATTTACGAAACACTATAAAAAAGAAATGAACAGAAAATTATGCCAACTACTATGAAAAAAAGTATTTCGAAAATATCGCATGAAATTCTTGCCATTTTTGTAATATTTGAAAAATATGAACAAAAACACTAAGAGTATTTTTAGCTAAATGAATTTTTTTGTATAAAAATTAATAATATAAACTTGTAAAATATAAAAATCGTTCTTTGTTATTTATTTTTTTGGCTCAAATTTTTAAAAATGTAATTTTTATTTGTATTATATATTTAAATGAATTAAAATAATATATATATAAATTTTAAAAATATTTCGTGATATTGTTTTTATTACTTCTTATGATAGGTGGAACTTTTAAACCTCAATAAACTTATTTTTGGTTGCAAGAGATAGTTTAAGGTTGAACAATCATGAGAATAAAACATAAATTTATAATTCCTATTGATCAATTAAAACACCCCAATTTTTAGAAGCTTTATCTTTTCAGTGTTCACTTAATAAAAGATCCAACATCTCATTAACATGCATTATGATAATAATTCAGGTTTTATTTCAATTTATTTTTTATTTTGCCTTGTAATTATTTCTCTGAAGCTGAAGGATTTTTTGTATTCGCACTGCATTTTATTTTTATTTGGCATTATTTATATAAAACATTATTCAACTCCAATTCAACATAAACCAAATTCGGAAAAAAAAAACAAGGCATTAAGTTTTGCTTTCTTGGAATAATTCTCAAATTGGTTTTTTTGATAAAAAATCTTTAATTTTATAAATTGCAAAAGCATATAGCTGCAATATTGTCCAAAATATCAGCTTTTTATAATGATCTATTCTATAAAATAGATGTAAATCATGAAAAAACCGGTTTGAGAAGGTTCTATTTTTTTAATCTATTCATAATTATTAATAGCACAAATCGTTTTGAGTTATTTAAATTCTTAGATCTCGAATGGCCTCGCTATATATTTCAAGTCAAAGTTGAATTTTGAGCGGAAACTGACCTGTAATAGCGCGTTAGGATAAAATGGCTGTGATCAAAATTTCTGAATTAAAATGAAATTTTTTTATTGGCATCACTTCCAGAAAAAATCCTTCCTACAAAATAAAAAAAAAACCTGTTACTTAGGTCGAATAGCACTATTATGAAAATGAACCTAAAATAATATATGCCTGTGACGAAGACCTTCAAGTCAGGCCTTCAATAAAATCGATATAAGTACTAGATTAGCAGGTTTTATAAAGTTCTGTTTTTTAAGTCAAAGTTAAATAATGAGAAGGCTTAGCGAGAATTCGCACAAATTTAGATTGTGCGAATTTACACTTTACAGTGTTAGTTTGCACTGTGCGAATTTAAGTTTAGAAGTGTAAGTTCGCATACATCTTTTGTGAATTTACACTTACTGAAGTGAAAGTTCGCACTAATGCGAATTAACATTTGGAGTGTAAATTCGGATTTTTTTCTAAACATTGATCAGGGAAGGAGTAATATTAGTCAGAAAATATGAATGCAGAATTAATTCTAATTAGGGAACTTGGTTGGCTTGGACTTCATTAGAACAAATTTTAGTTCTTTTTTAAAACCCAATCCAATTTTCTTATCAAGTTTCGCTAGGTCCAGAAATTCAAAAGAAAGAGAAAAAGCTTTAGAACAACCTAGGCAAACACAAAACGTTTTGAGTTATTTAAAAATTCACTTCAACGTAATTTTTGTTTAAAATAGTTGATCAACCGCAAAAATTTTGATATATTTTTCTGGAGTGAGCGAAGCGAACGGAAACTTTAATTGACAGGAAGAGAGTTAGATTATAATCAGCGGAGCGAAGCGCAGCCACTCCAAAGCGGAGCTTTAGCAGGAACAATGCAACCTTTAAACACACAACGTTTTGAGTTATTTAAAAATACACTTCAACGTGTAAAATAGTTGATCAACTGCAAAAGTGTTATATATTTTTTTGGAGTGAACGAAGCGAACTGAAATTGTAATTGACAANAACTGCAAAAGTGTTATATATTTTTTTGGAGTAAACGAAGCGAACTGAAATTGTAATTGACAGGAAGTAAGTTAGATTGTGTTCAGCGTAGCGAATTGGTACAGTGGCCTCTGGAGTGAGCAAAGCAAACTGAAATATGCGAATTTACAGTTTAAAACGTAAATTCGCACTGTGCGAACTTACACGCATAACTGTAAATTCGAATAATGAAAATTTAGAATACAAAACAAGCGTTTTCTGTACCTCACATATAATAATAATAATAATAATAATAATAATAATAATAATAATAATAATAATAATAACAACAATAATAATGATAACCATAGGGTAGTAATAATTCCAATGCTTCTTTTTTGATATTCTTCTTACAATATGATGTGAATTCTTTATTTTTGCGTTGAGTTTCTCCAGAGTTTGGAGGAACAATGGAATCACAAGCAAATTCAATTCAACCACCGTCAATCCAACCAGAATGCTTAGTTGAGAAATAGTTGTATACTCTAGAACATTTTTGAAAACGGTGATTGAATGTTTGGTAGAATCTTATAATCTTGAGTTTAAGATTAGAAGAGCACTTCTTGGAACTAGTAGTTTCTTTCAAGTTTAAGCCCGAATTTTGAGGAAAAATGTACCTGTTGTTTTAAAGCCCTTAGTAAAAAAAAAGGGCTGTGATAAAAATTTCTTATATATGTAAACTTCACAATTTGTTATTAGCAACACTACCAGGAACCAACAACTTTTTACAGAATTAAA
>JXPG01004907.1:421-11327 GCA_001015175.1 Megaselia abdita | reverse complement strand
TTAAAGAAAGGAAATTGTTTACTGGGTTCCATCTATTCTATGTTTCTATGGTTGGTAATGGTCGGCAATGGCTATTTGTTTGGTTAAGCACTTTTTGTAAGAGCATTTTTGATTGAATATTTGTAGTGAGTCAGAAACAAGCTTCATTTGCTATAAATAATACAATAGATACAAGACACATTGCATATAATAATCAGCTACTTCGAATAACTTCTGATCAATGTTGTCACTTTGTAATACTCATTATAAGCATTGGGTGTAAAATAACAATGCAAATTACAATATTAGAATATAATTATAATAAATTACTATATTATTCAATCATTCTGACTCCTTTCAGAGTAAGAAAATAAGCATGAAGGTAGAGTTATCATCGCCAGATACTACTTCAACCGAAAATTTAATTAAGCAATCCAGAATCCATGAAACAAGAACCATAATCTAAAATCCATTTCTGAGAACAAAAGACATAGGCAAATATACTCTCAACCATCTAAAACCACTTATCATTGCAATGACTTGGTAGTCAATTATTCATCTCATAGTTGGAAGCTGAAATACCATTCTGGTGACGTGAATTCGTTCGGTTCGTTGTTATTCATTTACACTTCACTTGATTTTCTAATGTATTTATCAGATGACTTTTTCGTTAGAGCAACAATAAATAAAAATATTGTACTCCAAGGTCATCCGTCCATCGTGTTTGACTCATAATAAAATTATATTTAGTATAAAAAATCAACATTTTAGAGAAACACGAAACTGCATAGATCTTCTTTTCGCACAGCCAATTAGAAAGAACAAGTGTGTTATCATTTATGAGTGTGGTGTTTTGTGTACGAGCGTGTTCGTTTTTAAATTTAGAAATTTGGTAACAGAATATCGCAGCCAGAATTCCATACTTTACTTGTTTTTAATAATTCTTTCCCCTCTCCTGTCACCTCGTTCATAACAAAGCAATAATAAACATTATATTCCGATAATGAGTCAGAGCGGAGTATAAACGTTGTATATAAAGTGGAATTGATAAGTGGATTCTTATTTTATTGTATTTTTTGCTTCTTCGTTAAGTGAAAATAAAACGGCAACGTTTCTTGACACTCGCTCGGTTTCTATGAGTATGTTTTCTTTCTTTACAATAGGGTGTCTCGGGGTTCTTGGTCAGTTTTTCATGGTAGATTAATATGACATCAGCTTAATTTATTGTCAGCTGATTGGCGATCCTGCCTGGGTTGCTGTTAATNGGCAACGTTTCTTGACACTCGCTCGGTTTCTATGAGTATGTTTTCTTTCTTTACAATAGGGTGTCTCGGGGTTCTTGGTCAGTTTTTCATGGTAGATTAATATGACATCAGCTTAATTTATTGTCAGCTGATTGGCGATCCTGCCTGGGTTGCTGTTAATTTTTGTTTGGTTTTATTGCTCTTGAATATGCTTGAACAACAACCAATCAACTACATTAGTTAAGCCTTCGATAAGACAATTAGATCAAATGAGTAACATCAGCTAAATGTGTTCACAAATTATGAAATCAGCTGATCAAGAGTCACATGACTTAAGATGCGCTTGTGGCCCTGGCTGGCTATAATATCGGGTGGTCTGTCTGAGATGGTGCTATAAACGAAAAAGCTATATGACTGAAAACTAAATAAAAGCAGCTTTCTACTTTATCTTGCTGAAGGCCAATTTTTCTGACAAGACCTCAGTCTATTTTATCAGTATGGCCAGCAATGTGGGAGCGCTAGCACCTGCAACATCCAACCAACTACATTAGTATAGCCTTTAAAATATATTTTTTGATGATATCATTAGATCAGCAAATATAGTGAAATCAGCTGAATGTGTTATCACATATTATGAAATCAACTGTCTTGGCGATCCTGCCTGGGTTGCTGTTAATTTTTGTTTGGTTTTATTGCTCTTGTAGTGAAGACTTAATATGTGCTTGTGGCCCAAGCTGGCTATAGTTTTCGGATTGTTTGGTATGAGTAGCTGATTTTAGATTGAGATATAAGGTGAAGCTTTAAATAGTATAGCTATCAGCTGAGCAAACAGAGTGACATCAGAAAAGGTGTTATCAGCAATTATCAAAAACGCTGACTTGGCGGTCCTGCCTGGGTGGTTTGGAGTTTATATTTATTTTCATTGCTCTTGTAGTAAAGCTGATTAATCAGCTGACTCAAGTTGAGCTTGGGCACCATCCAACCGACTGCATTAACATAGCCTTGGCGGTCCTTCCTGGGGGGATTAGGGTTGCTAGTAATTTTTGATTGTCTTTATTGCTCTTGTGGTACATCAACCAACAAACTACATTAGTATAGCCTATAATTTTTGTGAGTTAATTAGCTGAGCAAATAAGGTGACATCAGCTAAGTACATTATCAACAATTATTAAATCATTCAAGCTTTGCCGAGCCAAGCGTAGACGTCACGAGAATGGCGAGATGAGACAAGTGGAAGCTTTAAGAAGAAGGGATGATACCAGAAAGTTCTACCAACTTCGTGAGGGCTCTACACCACCAACAATCCTCTGTACCTACTCGTCAGGAAAGTTTGGTAAACGACGAAGACATTCTTGCACGCTGGAGAGAGTATTTTTGGGCGGTGATTTAACAGAACATCATAATTAGTCAAATCTCTTAGGAGGATCCCGAGAAACTACCACCACCCTAAATCGCATATATAAAAGCGACCATATCAAAGTTGAGCACTTTTATGTGACCTGTTTAATGTAGGCCTGGAAATCATTGCTCGAAGAGCTAACATCAGAACATCCAGCAGCATAATAACCAAGACTGTCCAACTGTTGGTTTATGCAGATGACATTGTCACAAGAAATGTAGAAGATCTTAAGGCAAGCTACAACAACATCAGTAGACATGCTACATCAAGAGAATACCAAATATCTGAAATCTAGTAGAAATCAAAGCACTGACAAGTTTGAGTCAAAAAAGTATTTCAGGTATCTTGGGTCTAAACGACAGCACTCAAGAGATCAAAAGGAGAATCACGCTTGCTTTCTATGCTAAATAGATTAGTGTAGATTCTGAATTGACGCCATGTTCCAGATAATCATCACTACTCTTGCAGTAAAGCAGATGAAGAATCAGCAAATTATTCATCAACAATTATTACATCAGTTGATTTGGCGGTCCTGCCTGGGTGGTTTAAGCTTGATGCAAATTTTCGCTCCTATACTGAAGCAGATGAAGAGCACCTGACTTAAGATGTGCTCTTGGCCCTGGCTGGCTATAGTCTTCGGATATTCGATTACGAGTAACTAATTCTACATTGAGATTCCGACAGTTGCAATACTATCCGGAGGCCAATCTTTTCAGTCCTCAAGCCAATCTACTTAATCAGTATGGCCAGCCATGTGGGATTAAAAGTATATATATTTCGATAAAAAGTACCGAATCAAAAATACTAAGACCATCCCATTGTGACGTCTCAAAATCAAACAAATTGAAAACAAAAGCTCCGCAATGTAAAATCACTGTCACCCTACCCACGTAGTTTCTTAACAACAAAAGATGACTAATTAAGCAATAAAACATTCAATACGAATGTTGTGTGAGAATGAATGAGAAATCATAAAATTGCCTTGACCCCTGCCTGCCTGCATGGAACAAAGACCTTTTCAACATAACAAATTCCACCGCCATCAACAATTGAGTAAGAATTGACGACGATGTTTTTTTGCATGTACATTACATTTACTTCAGCGCAATCAAATCAAATACGAAATTCATATGAAAAAAAATTCAATTTTATCAATTTTATTCTGTGCATTTCGAAAGTTAATAACAATACCAAAATGTTGACTTCGCTAAACATGATAAGTCTTCTCTCTTTATAATTATGATAAACTAGGCGATGTATAACAATGTTAGTTTGGTATAGACTATAGATAAGATAACAGTGAACTAATTATTATTTTATCCGTTTATGCAACTTGACATATTTTAAAGAACGTTATTTTGTATAGTACACTCTTCATAACCCCATTGACGTCGACATATATTTTTATTATTATTTTCTTTTTTGTTGATGTTTTTAATTGTCTCTTATTTAATTTTGTTGATAATTTACTTTCAAGTATGAGTGTACTTTTTGAGCAGAATAGTTGTCGAATTTATTTCCCTCGACCTAGATTTTTAAACTGCATGCTTTATCGGTGGTTGACAGTAATGGTTGATACTTGTATTATTTTTGGTCCTCCTGAAAAGCTATTAAACTATTGGTCCTTCGAAAATAAATTTAATTCTGCGGCTTTTGTAGATTGAGAGAAATTTGGTCCTTCGATAAGAGCGCCCGTNTCGACCTAGATTTTTATGAAACTGGTTGACAGTAATGGTTGATCCTTCGAAATAAAATAATTGATCCTTCGAAAATAAATTTCTGCGGCTTTTGTAGATTGAGAGGAATTTGGTCCTTCCATAAGAGCTTGAACATTTTATTCTTGTTGAGAGTGTGGCGAGTGAGCTGAAGTGATTTTGGGATTCTCGATTGAGATATTTGGGTGCAAATTCGTAAGATTATTTCGGAGGTCTATTGTAGTAATTGCTTTCATTCTTGGCGCCCGAGCAAACACACTTTTTTGCCTACAAATACTATTCTTGACTGGAAAACTATTGAAACAATAATAAAATATACATCCTTCGAAGAAAAACTTAATTCTCCCCCTTTAAAGATCGAGACAAATCGAGCATTGCTGGTTATGTAAAATTTGGTCCTTCGATACGAGTATGAGTGTACTTTTTTGAGCAGAATAGTTGTCGAATTTCTTTCCCTCTACCTATATTTTTATGACAGTGGTTGACAGTAATGGTTGATACTTTTATTATTTTTGGTCCTTCTGAAAAGCTATTAAACTATTGGTCCTTCGAAAATAAATTTAATTCTGCGGCTTTTGTATATTGAAAGGAATTTGGTCCTTCGATAAGAACGCCCGAGATGAAGTGATTTTGGGATTCACGATTGAGATATTTGGGTGCAAATTCGTAAGATTAGATTGCTATGGTAGTAATTGCTTTCATTCGTGGCGCCCGAGCAAATACACTTTATTGCGTACAAATACTATTCTTGACTGGAAAACTACTAAGACAAAAAATATATGTATAAAATATACATCCTTCGAAGAAAAACTTAATTCTCCGCCTTTGTAGATTGAAAGAAATCGAGCATTGTTGGTTATGTAAAATTTGGTCCTTCGATACGAATATGAGTGTACTTTTTTGAGCAGAATAGTTGTCGAATTTATTTCCCTCGACCTAGATTTTTATGAAACTGGTTGACAGTAATGGTTGATCCTTCGAAATAAAATAATTGATCCTTCGAAAATAAATTTCTGCGGCTTTTGTAGATTGAGAGGAATTTGGTCCTTCCATAAGAGCTTGAACATTTTATTCTTGTTGAGAGTGTGGCGAGTGAGCTGAAGTGATTTTGGGATTCTCGATTGAGATATTTGGGTGCAAATTCGTAAGATTATTTCGGAGGTCTATTGTAGTAATTGCTTTCATTCTTGGCGCCCGAGCAAATACACTTTTTTGCCTACAAATACTATTCTTGACTGGAAAACTATTGAAAAAAATAATAAAATATACATCCTTCGAAAAAAACTTGTAGATTGAAAGAAATCGAGTATTGCTGGTTATGTAAAATTTGGTCCTTCGATACGAGCTCAATGGAAAACATCAGTTTCTTTTGATCAATTCCCACTTTTAAGCTCTTAGACCCCTCCTAATCCTAACAAAATTAGAAATTTATAATTTCATTGGAGAATGAGACAAGATATGTTGTATTAAAGAAGTCGACAGAACATCTGGCACTAGACTACAACATTTCCTACAAACGCCAATTAACTGTCAAGTATTGATACGCCCCATGTCCCTCTATCAATCGTGAAAGAAAAACCATCTGGTTCTGGAGCAAATCGAAATCTGTGAAAAATCTTCTTGAAACCCTGAACAAAGAGTCCTTATACACAAAGAAGATGAAGTAACACCAACGCGATTTGTGCCGGCTTTATTTTTAGCTTTCTCTATCTCAACTCCATTCGATTCCATTGCCATCCCACACATGGAACACCGCCAACCAATAATTATGATTTATACCGGCTTGTACTCCTTTTCCAATACCAAAGACGACAAGAAAGACGATATAATCAAAAAAGAAGAAAAAAAAACTGGAACTAGTTGTAATCAAACCAAATTTAATTACACTCGCTCCGCTCGTCTCTTTTTACATCCGATGACTAACTTACAATGTATGAAGGAAGGCAGTTAGCTAGCTAGCTGGTTGGTTAGTGAGTTAGTTATGTATATAATGTACATTTTGTATTCTTCTTCAGGGTGCAACCGCGGCATGGCAGCTAGAGTTGACTAAGTAGCTAGCAAAACAAGCTATGAACGGAAAGGAAATTTTATTTAATTTGCATTCATTTTTTTGATGTTATTTTCCGTTCTGTAGCTCGTTGAGACACCGCTCCACCACTCCACTTAAGACTGTCGACTGCATTCACTGTCATTCTTTAGGAAACTACAATAATAAAGAATATAATATGAAAAGTTAAGTGAGTGACCGGAATGATTTCGAATATATTTTCCTCCACAATTATTCTTGTCGCGGAAATACAACTTAAGGTTCTTTGTTTTTCATTGTTGGTATTTGGTCTTGGGAGTATTAGTTGGTTGAAGATATTTTTTGTAGGTATTGAGAGTATGGCGCAGTTTTGGGATTCTTCATTCAAAATTCGTAGAGATTATTTCGGATGGACAAAAGAGGTGTTGGCGCCCGAGCAAAAACACTTTTTTGCCTACAACGACTTCAAAAACATCAAAAACTTGCGGATGTCCACGGTGGTAATTGCTTTGCCTACAACGACTTCAAAAACTTCAAAAACTTGCGGATGTCCACGGTGGTAATTGCTTGAATTCTTGGCGCCCGAGCAAATACACTGTTTTGCCTACAAATACGATTGCGACTTCAAAATCTGGCGCCCGAGCAAATATAAGCAGTAGATTACTTCGAAATTATATTCCGCACCAGAGGATACTAATTTATAATTTGAACTTTGGCGCCCGAGCAAATACACTGTTTTGCCCATAAATACAATTGCGTCTTCAAAAATTGGCGCTCGAGCAAAATATAAGAAGTAGATTACTTCGAAATTATATTCCGCACCAGAGAATACTAATTTATAATTTGAGCGCCCGAGCTTGGGTATTTGGTTTGATATTCCCGATTAAAAGTGCGTAAGAACACTGCGGATGTCCATGGTGGTAATTGCTTGAATTCTTGGCGCCCGAGCAAATACACTGTTTTGCCTACAAATACGATTGCGACTTCAAAATCTGGCGCCCGAGCAAATATAAGCAGTAGATTACTTCGAAATTATATTCCGCACCAGAGGATACTAATTTATAATTTGAACTTTGGCGCCCGAGCAAATACACTGTTTTGCCCATAAATACAATTGCGTCTTCAAAAATTGGCGCTCGAGCAAAATATAAGAAGTAGATTACTTCGAAATTATATTCCGCACTAGAGAATCCTAATTTATAATTTGAAGTTTGGCGCCCGGTATTTGGTTTGATATTCTCGATTAAAAGTGCGTAAGAACACTGCGGATGTCCATGGTGGTAATTGCTTTCATTCTTACACTGTTTTGCCTACAAATACGATTGCGACTTCAAAACCTGGCGCCCGAGCAAATATAAGCAGTAGATTACTTCGAAATTATATTCCGCACCAGAGAATACTAATTTATAATTTGAGCGCCCGAGCTTGGGTATTTGGTTTGATATTCCCGATTAAAAGTGCGTAAGAACACTGCGGATGTCCACGGTGGTAATTGCTTGAATTCTTGGCGCCCGAGCAAATACACTGTTTTGCCTACAAATACGATTGCGACTTCAAAAACTGGCGCCTGAGCAAAGATAAGTAGTATATGTTTCGAAATTATATTCCTCGCCAGAGAATTCTAATTTATAACTTGAAGTTTGGCGCCCGAGGAAGAATAATCTCTTACCGGTGAATCCTAAAGTGAAATTTGAAGCAGTAGAAGATTTAAGAAGTAGTTGTTGTCCAAAATATCTTCCTCATCGGATAATCTTTATTTATAGCTGAGCGCCTGAGCATAAATCTGCGGTTTGGTTTTGATTGTTGGTCTTGGGAGAATTAGATGAGAATGTTTTGCCTGAACCGTTGTATTTTCTTGATTAAAAATCGGAAGATTATCTCGGATGTTCTTAATAGTAATTGCTTTCATTCTTGGCGCCCGAGCAAGATAAGAAGTAGATTTTATTCAAACGATGTTAATTGACCGAGGATACTAATAAAAACTTGAAATTTGCCGCTCGAGCAGCGATATACAAAGGCATTATCTATTAAATACTATTTCGACTTCAAAATATGGCGCCCGAGCAGCGATAACCAGTTGATTTTGACAAAATTCTCTTTCTCATCTCAGAATCCTATATTGAAATTTGAAGCCGAGAAATTAGCGGAAATTAGCGCCCGAGCAGTAATCTTTCTCCTTAAAACCTAACATTCTTAAAATTTAATTATTTAAAGAAACTCTTTGAGTCATAAAATTAAATTCAGTAAAATATTACTCAAAGACCTTCTATTTAATTTTATCAGAATACTAAGAAACCAAATGAACTAAATGAATGACTCAGTTCTTGATTATCAAAGACTCTTGATAAATTGAACAATATCAAAAGTTATAAATAAATAACAATGGTCAATTACTTCCAATTTCTGAAAAGACAAACCTCCTATGATGTCTAAACTTAAATTAACACAACATCCCATAAAGGACATAAAACTATACGTTCTTCCCAAAAAGATAACCATTTTCAATCAATAAAATAGATAAAATTCTTGAACAAATATTTACAAAATACCCAATTTAAATGAAAAGTTTGTAGCATCTAAAACATATTCCCTTGAACATAAAAGCATCCCAAAATTACATATTAAAGGCATAAGAAGACCTTTAATTTAACGCCCACCTTTTTTCGTAATAATTTTTGATTATATTTTATTATTATAATATTTCCAGCTCTCTTGGCTTGGCTTGGTTCAGTTCGTTTCGGTTCGTCTTCGATTTCATATTCCATTGATGTGAACGAAAAGGCAGTCATTCTATTCCCAAAACCATTCTCATGTATCTTACTTTCTCCATACTATTATATCTGACATATCCATAATATTCACCCTAATAATAATCATAAAAGAAAATCAAAGAGATATCATAAAAATATTAACATTTACATATAAAAGCTGAACAAATGTTTCTAAAGGCATTCACAGACGACGTCGACTTTCTTCTACTAAGTATACTTTGTGAATCTGAATACTTTTACAAAGTTATGATGCCACTGTTCCTGTCATACCAAACGGAGAACAAGAAGAAGAAGAAGAAGACTGTAACTAAAATTCTAATAGTATATTCTAAATAAAAAAAGAAGAAGCAAAAAAAAAAAAAAAAGAAACTTTGTACATAGAAAGCTTAATATATATATAGAGAAAATTATTACATCCCTAAACGAAAATGACTTGTCATTTATTTATATTACATTATCCTTTTCTCTTCTTCACTTTCACAGTCCCTTAGTTGTAGTAACTACCATTCATTTTATGTATTATTAGAGCAGAAGCTGATAGCTTTCTAGTAGTAGTAGTATACTATAAGTATGTTTTCATTATAACCTTACATAAGTACTGATGGTATATTATTATAACTTTTTCCTCCTTTTTGTATTTAATTTTATAATTTTAAGAAAACATGGAACGTTATCGGGTTTACATTTACATTTAAGGGTTTGGGCCAGTTGGGGATTATTGTGCAAGAGAGATGAACGGGTTCCTGCTGGTCATTAAGATTTGGCTATCAGAACTCAGAATCTCTTCATGATGTTTATTTTACCAATGAGAAACTGCTGGTTTAGTGTTAGTTTTTAGATGCTTCGTCAAAAGAGCTGGCCATTATGAATTGAAGGGGCCAAACTGCTCTATTTTATTTGCAATCATTAGATGGTTTACGTTTCCAGTCTTACATGATAAGAAGATGGTCATACAAATTTGGTAACTTCATTGCAACTGGCCATTAAGGCTTGAGAGGGGCCAAACAGCTCTATTTTATTTCATTTACAACCATATAGAGTCAATTGTTTAATATTACACGGTAAAAAAGCCGAAAAAGGCTGGTCATTCATTTTTGGTGACTTCATTGACACTGGCCATTAAGGCTGGAAAGGGGCCAAACTGCTATATTTTATTTCATTTACGATCATATAGAGTAAATTGTTTAAGATTCCAGTGTTACACGATAAGAAAAGCGGAAAAAGGCTGGTCATTCATGTTTGGTGACTTCATTGCCACTGGCCATTAAGGCTTAAAAGGGCCAAACAGCTCTATTTAATCCTCTAACTATCATAAAGAGTAGATTGCTTATGATTCCAGTGTTACAGGATAAGAAAAGTAGAAATAGCTGGCCATTATTCTTTGGTTCCTTCATTGCAACTGGCCATTAAGGCTGGAAAGGGGCCAAACAGCTCTATTTTATTTCATTTACAATCATATATGTTATAGCTTGAGTTTCTAGTCTTACTCGATACGAAATGCAAGGGAAGGTCTTCATTTTACTGGCCATTAACGCTTGAAGGGTCCAACCCAAGGAGCAAAATTAGGGTTTTGATACCTCTAAAATCCCTCTTCATACGGTAACTTCTTCTATCCTATACAGAAAACAATAAGTAGTAAATTTTACTAAGAAATTACTACTTCAGTAGTCAAAGTAGTAAGATTTTAATATTTTTTACTACTTACTAAAAAGTAGTAAATTATACTACTCAAAATAGTAACTAAAATATATATTTATTTAATATAAAATATT
>JXPG01004905.1:0-11785 GCA_001015175.1 Megaselia abdita | reverse complement strand
ATAAGTATTTTTAAGTTTGGCACATTCCTGTTTTCCATTTGACGAAAATCTTAACAATTCCAAGGAAGATGTACGTGCTTTCATTTCTGGAAGTCACGAGAAAGAATTCAAGAACCAAGAAGTCACAGAATTACAAGAAGTGGCTGCTTCCGAATCTGAGCTAGAACCAGATGTTGAGGAGGAAGAAGTCAAAGGGAACGTCGTCCAACAAAATTCTTTGGGATTTTGAATAGATTTTCTGAGACCTTAAGTTCTGGTGAAGAGAAAAGATGTCCCAACACACATCATGAAATTTGTGAAAGAAACGACAGAGACAATTGATTGAAAGCTTTAAAAGAAGACCTGTGATCCGTGGACTATTGTGGGATACTGTCCTACTAATGTGAAGCTATTAAAGTCGAGATGGGTTTTCGTTTTAGCGTTGATAATCAGTGCGAGTTTCCACTTGGTCGCTTTAATATATTGTCATCTGAGTTGGAAGTGCAAGATTAAGAAGGGGTGAAAAAGAAGTAATCTTGAAGTTATTTTTTTTTCAAGCTATTATTTAGAAAAATGTATTTTGTTCATTCGACTTTTATCCTTGAATAAACATTCATTGTTCTGTTTTTTTGCTTATCTGAAGATTAATACTATAAGATCTAGAAATCCGAGCTATTATGTAAAATATCAATGAAAAATATCACTTGAAATAGTGAAAAAACCAAACAAAAATTATGAAGATATAAGGACTCAAGAGCTACAAGTCCTTGGATATTGGAAATTAAATGGAACGAATGGAGAGCATACTAATGATATATATGTGTTTAGAAGCAAGATGCTTTATAAACCATAACTGATCTTTCTTTGGAAAACGAAGATTGGGTAGACCATTTCCCGACTGTTCTGAAAATGACAAACTCAGCAAGAAACCAAGAAACTTAAACAAAAGCATATCACTTCCAAAAGCTGAAATAAAAAAAAAAAAAAAAGAGAACGAGAACGATACCAAAGAAATCTATACTTCAAAGACTGTCGCGACGGTTTAACTGAAATTATTAAGGAAATGCATCCAAAGATTGTTTCCGCAACAATACCTGGTTAATCCCCAAAATGACATAATTGAAGCTAAACAAGTCCAACTTATAATTATGAAAGCAAACTGAAAAAAAAAACAATAATCACAAAATTTGTAGTGAAATAGTGAAACCCACGAAAGACAAAAAGTGTAGTAAACCATCTAATTAACCCACCTAAGCTAAAATAATAAACTAATTACAAGTAAAGAAAACCACCTAATTCCGCGCACAATACTAAACCTAAAGTACCAAATCTTACCACCTATCCATATAATTAGACACAATATGCTATTGAATAAAATTATGCTAATCACTACCCCGTAGTCGTTGACGGCCACATGAAACGAAGCGAAAGACGTGTTGTGAGTAGACCACAAAATCCGCACTTCAACGTTAAGAGTCAGCGCTTCAGAAACCCATGGGAAAATCTGACAAAGAACAATGTTGGAAAATGATAATTAAAAAGCAGAGATTTCATAAATTTTTCAGTTTTAATTTTTCTTTTATTTTTTTGCAGTTTTTGCATCAACTTAAAAACAAAATAAACAAGAAAGATTGGTAGTTGCGTAAAATTGGAACGTGGAACGCTTGTCTCACTTTGTTGGTGTTTCTCTTGTTGTTTTCGGAAATTTACAGCGATAGTCTTAGACGAGAAGAAGAAACGAACAGAAGAATTTTCCTATAATTCATTTGGTATTTTTGATGATTCACTTTTGTTTTGACTTGACTTTTTTCTTACTTTCCTTCCTTTCTTAATAATGTCCATAAGGATCGTAGTGTCCATCATAGTGGCCATAATCGTAGTTGTCGTAGTCGTAATGGATTGGGGCTGGAGCGTAGTGGGCTGGAATGAAACATTTTATTTTATTTTATTATCAAAATAGGCAATATTAAACAATTTTTATTATATCAAGAATTTTACAACAGATTTACATCATCATCAAGTCAAAAGAGAATCTCTTGTAAGTTTAAAGGCCTACCTCAAAAACTTCACAAAGAATTCAAAAATCAACCAATGAAAAATCAATAGTAAATAAAAATTTAAAAATTAGACCTATATTTTCAACTAAATAACCACCAATGCCATGATATCAAAATTCTGCTGATCATTGTAACAAAAATCCAGGTCAATATAACTTGCGCCTGTGTTACCCAATTGACAGATGATCCGCGATCGTTAATTTCTCTATCAAATCGTAATCAAATTCAAAATATTTTATTATTGTTCAAAAGAAATATCTTCAGTTGATATGTTAGAGTGGTAAAGGTCTTCGCGGACTTAAAAGGAAAACAAAGAACGGTTTTGATGGTGAAAATCATGGCATGATTGGCAATAACTGTCACGATTTTCTTGTTACAGATCAGGTCTATTGACTGTAGACACTCTATATGTTGTGGTTTGTAACTTGCATGTTAAGTATATTCGTATTCAGTATATTTCGTTTGGAAGAAGGAAGGAGAGAAAAGGCTAATTGGTGTGTTGAGGATTGTTAATGATCACATCTTGAGGAGTTTTGCATATGTTTTGCTAGTTTATCGTTCTCTTATGATCTGGTGTTAATGGTTGAGGTTTCCATGTTATTGGGTTATTGTTCGTAGGTGGGTTTTTTATACGTTTTTATGCAATGTGGTTTCTTTTTGAAAGAATTGGAGTAATTTGAGCTTCTCTTAATTGGATTTTGAAATTTAAGAAAAGTAATAACAGTTAAATAGTTGGTTAGAAATATAGGGTTTTTCTTATATTTTTGTTAAATTTTGTTAGAAACAAAAGACTTAAGCGAGAAACTTTGCGATATTTTATGATTTAGATATAGTTTCATGAAGTTTATTAAAAACAAAAAAATTAAGCACGGAACTTTTTTATTAAATCACTTATAGTAATTGGAGTAATTTAAGGTTTATTTTAAAATTAATGCAAATACCAATTATTACAGTTATTTCTTTGATACTTAGCTAAAAATACTTAAGCGCAAAGCTTAGCCAGGGATCACTTTAGGGCTTAAGTGTATTTTCAAGTAATTATGCACACATTTTATAATTTTTTTTTAATTTTAAGAAAATAGGAATTGAAAAGTTTCTCATACCTTCAAAATTTAAAAATATTCTGATTTCGTCCATTTTATTAGAAACGATTGACTTGAGCAAGGAAATCTTTGATTGAAATTGTTATTATTTAAGTATTATTTTATAATTTTTTTTGAAAATGTATAAGAATAGAAGATGTAAAAAATAAATATTTAAAATTGTTTTTATATAATATTTTTAAGGAGTCAAAAGACTTAAGGGAGAATATTTACTAGTTAGTAATTATCTAAAGTTTGTAAAACCTACATTTTAAAAGAATTGAATTTCCTTAATTTTTTAACGAGATCATTTATATTAATTTGAGCAATTCAAGATTTAATTCTAAATTTTGGTTGATACTAAAAAATATATTTTTTTAAATTTTAGAATCAAAAGACTTAAGCGAGAAGCTTAGCAAGTAATAATTTACTGACTTAAGTAAATTTTTTTGTTAATTTCAATTACCTACAATATTTTTTGCTTTTTTAGAAACGAAAGACTTAATATGGAAGCATTGAAAGTAATTGGTCTGTCTAATATACTATAAACTACAAAATCGAGAACCTATAATGCTAGGACTTAAGTGTGGTTTGAAGTAATCACCTAAACATTTTATGGAATTAATTTAATCTGAAGAAAATAGGAACAATACGCAATTGCAGTTCTAAAGTCCCTAAAACAAAAGACTACCCTTAGCTTCTTCAATTTAATTTAAATCGAAAGATTAAAGCGAAATACTTAACATTAAATAGTTAGTTTTTAAAGTTGTCTAATTTTCTTTACCAACACCATTTAATAAAATATGATTTCTTAAATTTTAGAAACGAATTAAATAATTTTTTGCCATTCTTAACATTTAAGAAAACAGCAGAAAAAGTTACTTTTTAAATTTCATTAAAATCAAAAGATTTAAGAGAACTTAGCAAACCCTCAAGTTTGGTTTGAAACAATTATCTAAAAAAAATTATGGAATTAATTTAATTTCAAGAAAATAGGGACAACTCCTTCTACAAAAGAGTAACTTTAATTTCTTCAAAATTTAATTTAAATCAAAAGACTAACGCGAGAAACTTGTAACATTAAATCTATCTACAGCTGTCTGTTTTAGCATTTTTTCCAAATTTAACTTTTCTACAACATTTAAGCAAATCTAATTTCATGCATTTTATTAGAAACGAAAGACTTAAGCAAAGAACTTTTTACGAAAAATCATTGAATTAAATCAGTTAACTATAATTTCGTGAACCCACAATATTCTGGAACTTAAGTATGGTTTGAAATAATTATTTAAACAATTTATGAAATAAATTTAATTTGAAGAAAATAGGAAAATTATAAAAATATATTGAAATATATAAAAAATATAAAATATAAAAAATATATCGAAAATAAATCAAACCTATTTCAAAATATATAATCACATATATAATCAAAAAATATATTAATCAAAATATAAATAATCAAAAAATCAAAATGTGTTGAAGTTTATATCCAAATATAAAACATACACCAAAATATATAAAAAATGTATCAAAATTAAAAGAGATATTTAAATCTATATTAAAATACATAAAACATATTTCGAAATATATTAAAATATATCAAAATAAAAAAAAAAATTAAAACATATTTCAAAATATATTAAAAATATGAAAAACATATTAAAAATATATATCAAAATTATAAAACATATTTCAAAAATGTTTTAATATATATCAAAAATATTTTGAAATATATCAAACAAAAAATATGAAAATTATAAGACAAATTTCAAAATATATCAAAAATATATAGAAATTTATCAAAAAATATATAAAAATGCATTGAAATATATAATGTCAAACATATTTCAAGGTAAATAAAAATATATATCAGAAATATATCAACCATTTCACAAAATTTACCAAAATATATAAAAATATATCAAAAATATATAAAACTTTCAAAATATATCAGAAATATAAACAAATTTATAACAAAAAATATATCGAAGCAAATCAAAAATATATAGAACGTTATCAAAATATATAAAAATATATCAAAATAAATCGAAATAAAATCAAATTTCAAATTTTATGAAACATATTTCAAAATATATCAACGATTTATAATAAATAAATCAAATATACATAAAACATATAAAAAAATATTACAAATAATCCTATGATTAAAAAAATCTACAGATATTCCTGTTCCACCATTGCAAAGAGACAGAAAAATTTATAATAATTCATAATTCTTCCTTGTTATCCCAAATGATGGAAGTAGTACACCATACCAAAGAATTTCTATCATTCCAAGAATGAAATATTTTACTGGAATTGCAATTTTTCTATGGGAAAAGGATATTTTTATTAGGATTGATTGAAGCTTTTTTATTTATTTTATTCTTTGCTTTATTTTGGTGGATTAGATTTTGAAGAATGTCAAGAAGACAGTTATCAAACAATTGCAGTTCTAAAATTCCTTCTACAAAAGTCAAACTTAAATTTCTTCAACTAAATTAAAAACAAAAGACTTAAGCTGTCTATTGTAGCATTTTTTTAAAATTTCGCTTTAAAAAAGTGTCTTAGATTTCATTAAAAACAAAAGACTCAAGCAAGGAACTTTAAATAAAACCATTGCAACTAATTACTCTAACTATAACTTCGTGAACCTAAAATGAATTTCATTGAAATCTAAAACAATAACAGTTCCTGTTCAAGTAGTCACTCAAAAAGATAGCAATCTTCTAGCCAATTTCCTTCTTGAAATCTAAATTGAAAATGAAAACGAAACAAAAAGAACGAAAGAACCTTCCTTCCCTCCCAAGAAAAAGAATCCAACAATGAAACTTATTGTTGTCTGTTTTTCCAATTAAAAATTTCAATGTGGGTAAATTATTTTCATTGCTTTTTCTAAAGCCAGGTAACGAACGATTTGTACTAAATATGGTTAGTTACCAGTAGTGACATTGAACGTTTACGTTCACTATAGGCTAAATTAGCATTCCGAGTCTCCCACAATTAAATTACCGAACTGAAACCCAGAAACAAACAAAACAAGCATTTCTTCAAAGAATTCGCAATATGCAAAGAAACCATTGGGAAATTTATAAAAAAACACAAAATATTACGTCAAATTGTTGATACTGTGTTTAAAGTATATAACTAACATGTACATCCATATGATGTGATGTGATCTGAGATGCTATGCTGTGTTACAACAAGTGGCAAAACGAAAGCGAAAACTTTACAAAATGCCTTACTTTTGGTTTCTTTTGTTTAGTTTTTTGCTCTATATTTATGTGGCTTGCATGCGAAATATGTGTTTTTCATCTCTTCTTTATGTTTGCTGTTTTATGAAGGAAGTTTGTTGGACAAATATTGTATTTGGCTTAGGAAGAGGTGCTTTGTTATTTATATTATTTCATGTTGATTAAATGTTTTTTTTTATTTTTTAATAAAAATGTGGTTGGTTTTAGGGAGAGTTCTTGTGTTGCAATATATGACAAACATTTGAAGTTATAATTTAAATTAAATTTTATAATATTTGACAGTTTATATATTATTTTAGGTCAATCTTTCTTTTTTTGTTGATACAAATATTTGCATTTTTTCATTGAATTTAGCCACTTTCAATGTTGTAAATAATTTAAAAACAAATATTTAAAAAAATTCTTTTAAGTAAAAAATTAGTACATTATTTTACTGACATTCTTTCATTGATTTTACTAATACAATGTCTTGTTTTTTATTCTTTAAATCAAAAGACTTAAGCGAGGAGCTATTTTATTAAATAAAATTATCTCCTGTGCCAACTTTTCTGACACGAAAAATATAAAAAAATATATTTATTTTTACTTTAAGAAAATAAAATCAAAAAGTCCTTTTAAGAAAAAAAAATAAGCGAGGAACTACTTTATTTAACTTGGGTTACTCTCAACAATGATCTCCTCAATTTGAGACACATTTTACAAATGAAAAATAAAACAAAGTATATTGTAATTAAAAAAATAAAAATATTATTACCTATTTTATAATCGAAATGTAATGTAAAGAAAGGATTTCATATATTCGAGCAAAAAAAATCACAAAAAGTCTTTTTAAGTAAAAAAAATAGTACGATATTTTGCTGATCTTCTTTCATTTATTTTGCTAAAATAATGCATTGCTTTATATTTTTTCAATCAAAAGACTTAAGCGAGGAACTATTTTCTTAAACTTTGGTTATTCTCAAAAAAATATCTCCTCATTTTGTGGCACATTTTATGACAAAAATAAGAAACGTTATAGAAAATAAATATTTATAATATTAAACATGGCAACATTAAAAAAATATATCAAAAAGTTCTTTTAAGTAACAAATTTGAACATTATTTTACTGATATTCTTTCATTGATTTTACTAAAAAAGTCAAAATACTTAAGCGTGGAACTACTTTCTTAAACTTGGGTTATTCTCAAAAAAATATCTCCTCATTTTGTGGCACATTTGATATCCTTTCATTGATTCTACTAAAATAATGCATTGTTTTATATTTATTCAATCAAAAGACTTAAGCGAGGAACCATTTTATTAAATTAAATTAGCTCCTTATTTTGTAGCACATTTTATGACACGGAAAATAAAAAAAAGGGATAAAAAATAAATATTAAACTTTGTAACATTAAAACAAATGTCAAAACATCCTTTTAAATATCAAATTTGAACATTATTTTATTCATATTCTTTCATTGATTTTACAAAAAAAATGCATTATTTTACATTATTTTCAATCAAAAGACTTAAGCTAGGAACTTCTTTTTTAAACTTGGGTTATTCGCAAAAAAAAGTCTCCTAATTTTGCGATACATTTTACAAATGAAAAAAAAAATTAATAAAAATATTTAACATTAAAAACAATCTCAAAAAGTTCTTTAAATTAAAAAAAAAAATATTACGTAATTTTTATGATATTTTTTCATTAACTTTACTAAAATAAGGCATAGTTTCATATTTTTACAATCAAAAGACTTAAGCGGGGAATAATTTTTTTTTTATTTTAGTTTTTCTCACAAAATATCCTCGTTTTGTGGCACATTTTATGGCACGAAAAATTAAATATAATAATATTATATATTGCAACAAAAAAAAAAGGCCAAAGTGTCCATTTAAGTATCAAATTTGAACATTATTTCACTGATTTGACTAAAATAATGCATTGTTTTATATTTCTTCAAACAAAAGACTTAATGGAGGAACTTCTTTCTTAAACATGGGTTATTATCAATAAATATCTCCTCATTTTGTGGCATTTTTGATGTTCTTTCATTGATTTTACTAAAATAATGCATTGTTTTTATTATTTTCAATCAAAAGACTTAAGCGATGAATTTTCTTAACCATGAGTTATTCTCAATAAATATCTCCTCATTTTGTTACCTATTTTACAATCGAAATGTAAAACAAGAAATAGATTTCATATATTGGAAAATTAAAACAAATACAAAAAACTTTTAAAGTAAAAAAATAGTACAATATTTTGCTGATTTAAAAATAAATTTTAAAATTTAGTGAAATTTACTAAAAAATGCATTGTTTAATATTTTTTCAATCAAAAGACTTAAGCGAGTAACTTCTTTTTTAAACTTGGGTTATTCTCAAAAAAATGTCTCCTCATATTGGGATACATTTTACAAATGAAAAATAAAATGAAATAAAAATATTTAACATTAAAAACAATCTCAAAAAGTTCTTTTAATTAATAAAAAAAAAATATTACGTTATTTGTATGATATTTTTTCATTAATTTTACTAAAATAAGGCATTGGTTTATATTTTTCAATCAAAAGACTTAAGCGAGGAACTTTCTTTAACTTTAGTTATTCTCAATAAATATCTCCTCATTTTGTTACCTATTTTACAATCGAAATGTAAAACAAGAAATGAATTTCATATATTGGAACATTAAAACAAATAAAAAATGTTTAAGTAAAAAATTAGTACCATATATATTATATTAGCTGATATTGTTTTTAAATACATTTTAAAATTTAGTAAAATTTACTAAAAAGTGCATTGTTTAATATTTTTTCAATCAAAAGACTTAAGACTTGATTTCACTAAAATAATACCTTGTTTAATATTTTTTCAATCAAAAGACCTAAGCGAGGAACTTCTTGGGTTATTCTCAATAAATGTCTAATCTAAACAAATTTAAAAAAAAAAATAGTTTTCATAATTATACAACAATGAAATAAAACCTCAAAAAGTCCTTTTAAGTAAAAAAAAAATCAATGACAAAAACCCATCCTTTCCACTGAAATAAAATATTATTTTATTGAACAACAAAGATTCTAGTAATCCTCATGGCGGAACTTAAAAATATAGGCAGGATGATAGTAATGAGCACGTTTCAAGAGCTTCATAATTCGGTATGTGTCCATACCTAGGGAAAGAACAGTTAATGAAAACGACGAGCAGATAGGGGTGGGACAGGGTCTCTACTTGAAACTGTTTCTAATTCAAACTACCGAGGACACTAACAGGATTTAACGAGAAAAGTAATGAAAAGACTTACCATAAGGAGCTGGAGAAGCAACCACGGCTATTGGTTGATGATGAATCGGAGCCACTTGCACTGGTGCTACTATTGGCTTGTGAACAACTGCAGGTTTAGCAACCAAAGCAGACGAGTGAATAGTTGGTCCTGTTTTCGATACAACCGCATTAAATCCGTGAATAGGATCTGCTGTGTAATCCACTGTCCTGATTGAACCATCAGGCTCAACTAAAGAGTATTGTCCTGGATACAAAACATTTTTTTGTAGTGTATTTAAAAATATTTCTAAAAATCCTTTACCTTTAACAACATCACCATCCCTCGTTTCGTGTTGAGATTTTACATCCCCAGTGGTATGATCCGCAACACCATAGTTGAAAGCGTATTTTGGATGGTCCTATGGGAAGGAGGGAGAAAAAAAAATAGGAAAAATGTAATCCTTTGTCGGAAATTATCCTTAAAATCCACCCACGTAATAATCCACTTCGTATCCTGGACGTCCTTGAACGTAACCTCCAAAGAAAGCTAACACAAGTAACAACACTAATGATGTTGAGGATTTCATTTTGACACAATTTTATAAGTTGCACAAATTTTCAAATCGACCGAAATAAAACTACGAACCGTTCGCTGTAAAATTCACCGAAATACTGTACCGATTCTTAGGCCCAGCTTACCATTTAAATACGAAAAACGAGAAGAAACAAAAACAAACATCTGGGAATCTCACCTCACTTACTCAGACTCGCAAAACCCATTCAACTCTAAGCCATTAAATTCTATGCACAACGAAACAATAACAAACACAAACTGAACAACGATAGTTACAAATTAGTGTCTGGGACTGGGACTTTAGGTTTCTGTCACTGGGACTGATTCACATGGAAAAATTTATCGAGCGGAAAAAGAGGAGCTCTTGAAATTGACCAGTTGCTAATCTGTGGCAGTAAGCACAGATTCAAAGACATGAAGATGAACTGAACAAGAAACTAATTTTCATGGATAATTTTGTAAGTCTTGTATTTTTTATTCGTTTTGTGGAATGAGGAAAATAAATTTTCTATCATTATTTGGTTCGAAGCTGGAAATGAAAGAAGATTCGATTCGGTAGACAAGTGGATGGCCTTTAAGATGATTTCGTTTCTTAATCACTTGTTTTATCCACTGGTTGTTAATTAGTGATGTGGTGGAAATGAGTGCGTTATGATGGTGTAACATAACAGTTACAATTGTTTGTTGGAGGCGTTTTTCACGACATTTTCCAAGGCTTTGAAATTAGATCGATTGTAAATTGAACAACAGCTTAAATGAAAATAGAGTAGCACAACAAACTCGCTGAATTAAAATTATCTATTTGTGTTTGATATTTAGACAGTAAATGTTACTCTGATTCGATTTTTCCTGTCAAACCTACATTTGCTTTGCATTATATTGCAATGTTGAGATAATGTGGGCTTCGAAAATTAGAGGCGGTCATTTGGATTTTGCACATCTAAATTTTGCACTGAATGTTCACAATATACAGTGAGAAATTTAAGTTTTGAGCTCTAGGTTTTGGAAAATGAAATTATATAAAATTATCCTTTGAAGAGTATAATATGGTTTATAGATATATCCAGTGTTTTATATGGAGTTCCCTTAAGTTGATAACATTTCTATAAACATTTCCGACTCACCAGATAAAAAAAAGTATTTTTAGTTAGAGTTATTAGTCAGGTCACTTATGTGGAATCAATTTGTGGATGAGAATAGGTTTCAAGATTCCATAAACGGTTCCTTGGCAAAAAATTGTTTTCCACAATATGGGTATCGTTGGTCGTTAAATTTTAAGAGAAAAAGTTTTTGTGGAAAGGACTGTCAGAAATTCTTTAATGGGATTAGGTTCCATTTCTCCAGAAACAGTTCCTTTCAAAATGCCTTATACATTATAGGTATAGTTGGACGGATAATATTAAGAGGATTGAAAAATGATGTGTGAAACCGATTTAGACCAAACTCGAAGAATAAGGTGCTCGAAATCTGAAATATACGAAATGTTCCTTTCGAGATCTTATTAAAAGGGCAATATTTGAAATGGTATTTGAAAAAAACCACAAATAAAAACTAAATTAAAAAAAATTAAAATTCTTTAATCAAAACATTAA
>JXPG01004884.1:0-15848 GCA_001015175.1 Megaselia abdita | reverse complement strand
GCTATACTTTTTATAGTAAATTTATCTATTTATAGAACATTTTACTACAAAATAATAGTAATAGTAAATTTTCCAAATAATTTACTGTTTGAGTAGTAAATAAATTCTACTACAAGTTTTGTATTAAATTTTGCCATTTACTTTTTTCTGTGTATTATTTGGTTTATATAGAAAAATTCATAACCCAAAACTCGGTTTAATTGCCATCCCATGAATTTAAGCGATGACATCATGATGATATCATTGCCTCAATTTTTGTCTTCAGTTGATCCCCACTACGTCGTAGTAATATCACACATGATATCATTTTCGAATCATACTACTAGTTTTCGCACTTTTATAATATTAAATAAAATTTACATTAAAACAAAGTAGAATTACAAAAAAGATAAGAAAACAAACAACAATATATAAAAATTTAAATTAAAAAGAAATCAATAACAGAAGCAAAAACCTATTGTTATATATTTTCAAAACTAAAATAAAAGAATAAAGAAACATTTGTATGCAAAATTGCTCATGTTTTATAAATACGCAATATTATAAAAAAATAAAAGAAATAGAAATTACCTGGCATTACTGCAAACAAAAAAAACGATATTGGTATTATTTAAACTATTAGTGAAATTTACTCCAAAATGAAAAACTTACTAGAAAAATAGACGAAAAATTATCTAGGTATAGTAAATTAAGCTATTTCTTGATTGAATAACTTTTACTATTAATTGGAAATCTTACTACTTAATAGTAAAACTGCACTTATATATAATTTGTAATACTTACGTAATAATAATCTTAGTTTTTTTCTGTTTTTCATTCTTTTACTGTACGATATGTTTTTCGTTATTATATTTGTTAAACATCTTACTTATTTTTAGCATTCTCGCTAAATTTCGAAACCATTAAAAAATCACTCTCAACCTTCATATTTAGGTTAAAAGGCAAATTTTTGACATTATAATGAGAATTATAACTTTTTAATTAATTTTTATTTAGATAGTAATATTTTTATATTTAGTATACAAAACAAAAACAGACAAACAGTATACTTTCTAGATAATTTCGCGAAATATGAATTTTTATCTGGACAATTTTCGTTCTGACGAAAAAAAAATCTACATTTTTCGCTAATGCATAAAAAATCAAGGAAAGTATCTAGTGTTTAATTTTATACATTCCATAGAATATTTAAAATGTATCGGAAAATTAGACCATTCATACCCATTGTTAAACTATTAAATCCTATAAGCTTCTTCAAAAAATTTAATGATATAATCTCAAAAGCTATAAATGCTCAACTAAAAACCTTTTTAAGATAATATAGACAGTTTTTCTTTAAAAACGAAAAATATAAAATCTTATTTTACTTCTATTGTGATAATTACAATTAGTTCCAAAATCCAACTAATTTATAAGATTTGTCCGTCTGTTGGCAGTAAAAGTGTAGATTCCCGGTTTGGATAATCCTGATAATTATGGAAAATGTTCAATATTACAAAAACTCTTGAGTTCAATTTATAATAATTCTAATGCAACGCTTCATAATGTTATTGTAATTTAAGAATATTTAGCTTTTTGAAGATAGAAGATGTGTTGGTTTTAGGGAGTCGATAGAAATTCTAACAATGGCAGAAGTTTACTTTATTAATATGATTGCAATTAAAGTAGAATTAGCTTTTCTATTTTTTTCTTTATTCTATAAAATTTAATTTTTCGTACAATTTTATTTGAATAGTTTTTGATTGAAAAATAAATATAAATTGAAATTGATAAAAGCGACAGGCGTTTTCCACAATGTTTAGATGTATTTTCATTTAGTATTTGGATTATAGTATATAAATGATGTAGATTTTTCATTCAAATTTCATTAAATTTAGTTTCGATTTTTGATGAATATTTTAGATGAGATTTGTTTTAATTATTGTGTTTATTATAACTATTGTGTGGGAGTATTTTCACTCAAATTATAGGTGAAAAAATCGATTCTTCAAACATTCTCAAAAAAGTGTTAAGAATCACAGATATAAATTAAAAGACTCCATTAGAGAAAACAATTCCACCTGTCACTTCAAACAAACAAAATATTCCAATAATATAAACATGTTAAGTAGTAAATTTCAATAACAATTCCACATTCATATCGCCACCCATTAAGAACAAGTTCCCTATAAATAAATAAAGAAACAAGTACACGTCAGGAAAGGATACCCCAACCTATCATAAAGAGCACAAATAGTCGGGACGAGAACGAAAATGTTGAAAATTTCCTTGATAAATAACAGTCGATTTGGAATGTTGCTCAGTAAAACTTAAACCTCAAAAGTGTAGTTTGGGTTACGTTGTTGAATGAGAAACAAGAAAGAGCAAAATCGACAAGATGTTGTTTTAATGAAGTTTCTAATTTTACAATGTTCATCTTCCTCCTTTCGAGTAACTAACTAACCATCGAAAGATGCTTCTTGCTTGCCTGCTTGCTTGCTTACTTGTTCTTATTCCATTCCTTTCCCCTTTACACTTGTAGAGCATTGTATCCCAACTAAACCAACCATATACAAGATAAGTTCATTTTACATGACTTTAAGGATTCCCCTTGATATTATCTTAGAGGAAAGGAATAGAGGGTTTTATAGAAAGAAGAATGATGCAGCGGATATATGTCGGAAGAAAGGACAAGAAGTTCATTGCACAAAAAGACGAGTAAGAATAAGTTAAACTAAAACCTTCAGGATACAAGTTGAAGTTGAGTGGAGTTAACTGAACGAGAGAACAAGTGAACGAGTGAATGAGTGAACCAGCGAAGAGTGAGCTGTGAAGTGTAGAAAAGAACATCAATGAGTTGGTTTTAATTAAATTTAATGTTCTTTCATTTTCATAAAATGTTTAAGTCCGAGCATATAATTTCACCAGTTAATAACACTATGAATTTTAATGAATTGTGAGGTTTTTTGTTCCCATTTGTGTTCTTTTACTTTTTTTACTCCTTCCGGTTAAACAACAACACTTTTGTCGTTTGGTGGACTTAGTTGGGTGTTTGTGGGGCGAAGTTGATTGAAAGTTTTTAAGAATTGGCTATTTGTAATTAGTGGAAATCTAAGGAATAGGTTGAGCTTAAATTCAATAGTAAAATTGTGTAGTATTTCTAAAACTTAAATATTTTTCTATGAACTCTTTTTTTTTTGAGATTTTGTTTAAAGTGAACCTTATATTTGTTTGTGCCAAGCGTTCAAACTTCATTTAATAGTTTTTTTTCTTAAAAGTCTTTTATTTGAGAGAATTATTGTTGTTAAAGTGGGAGTTTCTTAATTAATGTTCTCATTAATGACAACATTTCTTCAATAGTAAAACTCAAAATCTTTGACGCATTGAAAGTCAAATCTCTCGTACAAAAAAGACCATTGGGGCTTCCGTGAGAAACATGTATAAGACTTCATCTAATTTTCTGTAATAAAAAAATTTAAAGTCTTTCTATTAAGTCACTGCTTTTTCTTCCAAATTACTTTTTGGGTCTTTTAAAATGTTTTTGTACAATTTTGTCTTCGAAAATATCTTCTATATTTCTTCAAAATTCGCCTTATTTTATCTTCTATTATCAATATTGTTTCTGTTAAGTGGTAATTTAAGAAAGTTGATTTTTCGGCACTCAAAATCACAAAGAATACCCATTTGTATTTTTTGGAAAAAATAAACAAAAACAAAAGTATATTAACTTTGTTAATTTAATCGATTAAAAGACATTGTAGAATTTTTTTTGATTAAAGTGGCAATTTAAGAAAGCTGATTTTTCAGCACGAAAATTCACAAAGGGGTACCCCTTTGCGTTTTTCGGAAAATAAAAACAAAATTTATATTTGTTTTAATAAAACTTTGTTAATTTAATCGATTAAAAGACATTGTAGAAGAAAAGTTTTATAAAAGTATCAATTTAAGAAAATTGATTTTTTTGCAACAAAAATCACAAAGGGGTGATCCTTTTGCATTTTTCGGAAAAAAATAAAAAACAAACTTATGTTTGTTAATGAAACTTTGTTAATTTAATCGATTAATAGACATTGTAGAAGGAAAGTTTTATTAAAGTATCAATTCAAGAAAGTTGATTTTTTGGCAATAAAAATAAAAAGAAAAGAAAAAATAAAAAACAAAATTATGTTTTTTTAATGAAACTTTGTTAATTTAATCGATTAATAGACATCGTAGAAGAAAAGTTTTATTAAAGTATCAATTTAAGAAAGTTGATTTTTCAGCACGAAAAATCACAAAGGGGTACCCCTTTGCGTTTTTCGGTAAAAAAGCAAAAACCAAATTATGTTTGTTTTAATAAAACTTTGTTAATTTAATCGATTAAAAGACATTGTAGAAGAAAAGTTTTATTAAAGTATCAATTTAAAAAAACTGATTTTTCGGCACCAAAAATCATAAAGGGGTACCCCTTCGCGTTTTTCGGAAAAAAAGCAAAAGCAAAATTATGTCTCTTAATAAAACTTTGTTAATTTAATCGATTAAAAGACATCGTAGCAGAAAAGTATTACTAAACCATCAATTTAAGAAAGTTTATCGGCAGCAACAATCACAAAAAAAAACTTTAGGTACGTTTTATTGAATTTTTATATCAAATGAAATTTTAATTTCTAATTCTTCACTTTTTGAAAAAAGATGTATTTTATTTTTCTTCTGAAAATTACTAAATTATTTATAAAACGGAGCTCATGACAAGACTAACCTAAATTGTAATTTCTTGATTACTTTTTTTTTTTAGAATGAATATTTTAATATCTACAATTTTCAAAGCTATACACTATATTTTTATAGAAATGTCGTTGACAACATATTTTTTGTTTAGTTTTCTAGACTCAATGTAAATATGCATTTCAATTTTTCTATGTAGAAAGAAACTATCAACTCTGGAAGTTTAAGGTTGAGCTGGTGCTTCCCAAAGAGTATGTGTGAGATGCCAAATGTCAAAGATGTGAAATGGTTGTTAAAATTGCTAGAGCCGAATTGCTGATTCAAGCTTCGTTGTTATTTGGAATCAAGAATCTAAAATACGCAAGGGTGAGTACTGGGAAACTTTGAGGACGACGTATGAAAACCCTTCATTGGAGAATAAAATTGGTATCCTCAAGAAATTGTGGAGAATGCAACTGATGTAGTCTTTACGAAATAAATCCAGTCAAAGCTTGAATACATCGAGAAAGTTAGATTGTCTACACATGAGACATCAATGGATGGGACATATTGATTTTGCTGCTGTAGGGGACATGGCTGAAAAGAAACTGTCATTAGGTACGATTGTAGCGCTTGAATTTAAGATGTTTGCATTTTTGGAAAAATGAGTCGAAAGAAGCGTCTAAAGATAGCATACATTAAAATTAATAATGTCTTAAAGCTAGTTCACAAGGACCGGGCGTATTGAAGAATTGTGTTAACGCTGATTGAATACGGTATATCTCCTCAAGAGTGAAACAGTATTAGCTTAAGTTCGTAGTATTAGTTTTAGAAAAAGTCGACTCGAGAAATTGAGATCGGACCGAGCTAGCGAGTACATCCCAAACGACCTTGATTGATTTTTCCGACTGAAGTGGACTCTTTACATGATTTTACGACTCGAGAGTTGCAATTTGTTGGTTTCTGTGACCAAATGAAGGGGTATCGACACCTATATGTCCACAGCAACAACGTTGTAATCAGCAGAGATGAAAAATTTGAAGACATTTTAAAGAGGATACATCTCATGAAGCCAACGTCTGTGTTGTATCTATAAATTTAACATAACTTTGATTATAATAAATCAAAAATATGACTAATATATGTTCACGAAAACAATGGTCAATAAGACGAAGTATTCGATAGTGTAACCAATTGAGATGATATGAAACTCTCGAAATGGCTGTGGTGGAGATATAAAGGAAAATCATGTTTCGAGGCTCTATCCGCAAGGAAGTCGTGATACCACAAAAGCTTCGTCGATCTGAAAGAACTCTAAGAAAATCTGACAGATATGTGTTCAACAAAATCTTTGAACAAAAATATCAAGGAGTTTCAAAATGGTTTTGACAAGTATTTAGTGATTACAAATTTTGGCGGAAAGGGAATGAAGGTAGAGTTTAATGTAATAGAAGAATTTGGAACGTGGAAACTAGTCGAAAATCTGTGGGATGGAAATTTTTTAAATGGCGACTTGCCAAATAAAGTCTACGAAGCAGCGGGATGAAGTTGAGGTCGAATGTTAAGAGCAGTTTATTTATGAGTTTAATCGCAATCTTTACGGTCTGAATCAGTCAGCAAAATGCTGGAACTACAAGATTAACGGATAATTATTAAGCTTGGATTCATAAGCTTTGATACTCGTCGATATATGTGGATTGCAAAAATAAAACGCAAATTGCAAAATATAATTCGGAAAGTGGTTTTGTATCCCCGATTCGAGGAAGATTAATATGTATCTTAGAATCCTTATTGAAAAAGACTAAGATGGAAATCACTCTATTCATCAGAGGAACTATATAAACAAAATTCTGAAGGATGTTGCATGGAAAATGCTCATTCCCATGGCTCCGGAAGGGGTTAAAATATCTGCAAATGATGAAAAGAAGTTACCAAACAATAATGAGTATCGCAAAATTATTGGTTCGTTGCTGTACTTGACACATTAAATTCTAGACCATATATTATTGCTGCAGTATCAATTCTTTGAATAAAAGCGATTCCTGCACGAGGTTCCGTAAGTTCTCCAAATTAAGGATCTTTTCTTGAAAATTGAAGGGCACTAAATATTATCAATTACATTTAAAAGTATATTTTACTACTGGGCCGGCGATTTGAAGTCAATCAAAGCAGACATTTGTGTTCAATTTGGAAAATTGAAGCGTCAATTGTTCCAGTCTCAAACATCTACTGTAGCGGAATATGTCACACTTTGGACACAATCAATGATTTGAAGATGAACCACAGGGCAAGACATATGGACGTCAAATACAATAAAGTCAGAGATCTTCAACAAAAATGTGAGATCGAAATATTAAGTATAATTAGACAGATGAGATGCTGATGTTATGACGAAGAAGTTAAGTTGTTTCGAGAAACGATTAGACTTTAAGACTTCAGCATGGGAGTTAAAAATGTGCAGTGCATAAAATACCATTAAAAATATTTTATTGTTTAGTCTTCATTGATTTATTTGTTGAATTTTCGTAAATTAATTATTCTCTTAAAAACTTTAAAGCTACTTCTAAATAAATATATCTCTTATTCCTTAACTATAGTTTTTCTGTTAGACCCTCATAAATTGTCAAAATTCCGCGCCCCTATATAAAAAGAAAGCCTGCTTTCACAATGAAGTGAAGTTGCATTTTAAAAAATTTAAATTTGCACACAGTTACCGGAAGTATTGTTAAATTATACGACTTTTTAGTGTATTACTGTTATTATTGTAATGTCGGAAATATGTCTGCCATGCACAATTTAAATGATTATTTCTTCAGAGTTCCTGTGTATTTTCAGTTTCCATGTAAGAAGCAAAAAAGCGCGCTTTCAGCCATCCGTCCGTCCATCCAGTCAGTCACTACGACTACTGTAGCAGCTTAGAATGTTTCTTCCCTTAGTCGCTATCCAACCAGCTTTTTCCACCACTTTTACTTCCTTATGTATAATAATGTGGATGATGTCTTTCGTTCTTTCGTTCTCTTTTTCCTTTCGTACCTACATTAATGGTGGCACTAGAGAATTCCTGCAATGTGAAAATTTCAAGCTCTTAGTTTATAGTGTTTTCCAGTTTTTTGAATTTATAATATTAAAATTTTAATATCTATCTGGAAGGATGTTATAGCTAGGTTGCCTGGCTGGTTAGTTAGTCTGCATAAGATAGTATCTGTCAGGTGAGAAAAAGAAGCGTGAACACAATTCAATTTAGTTGCATGTCATTAAAGTTTTTTACAGAGAGTTTTCAAAGTTTTCTAGATGACAGGAAATCACTATTTGTCATCAGAGGATAAAAACTTTCCTTTCCTTGACCGCGAGGAAGAGACATTAAAGTAGACGAAGAGAATCAGACGAAGCTAATAACAAAGTTTTTATGACGTTATTCAGTTTGTGAATTGAATTCACTGGCAGTCATCTCTGAAATTCCAATATTGTGCGCGAAATGAAACCAATAGGATTACGAAATTCAATTGATCGGCGAAAATTCATACTAAACTGGATGTTATATTTGTATGCTGATGCTGAACCAAATCCAAAGAGAAGCCCTTTCCCGCTTTTCAATTGAAATATTTATTAAAAAATTTATTTCCATCTGTGTGATGTTGTTTTTGGACATCAGGACATTTTTCCGGTATTTAATTGAATATTGATATTATTTAATTGGAACGGGAGAGAGTGTGTTTTATGGGTTTTTCCAGTTGGAATGACAGTTATGCGTCCATTCGCTCGGTTGTTCTTATATAGATTTAGTGTATATTTTTCTTTTAATATGGAAAATTGTTCTAAAAAATAATCTTAGGGGTTGTAAAATTTAGGTAATATCTTGATTTTGGTATTGTAATGAGAAACAAGATTTTCTCTAAAGATTAAAATACAGACATTGATAGATTAAGACTTGTACTTTAATAAACACCACTCCATAGCACTCTCGGGTATTCATAAACTCATCTCAGTTGTTGAAGTGATATTAAACAATATCAGCTTGCAATAATTTTCGATAATTTTTTCAATCAGCATTTGCGTAATATCACATTGCGACAAATTACTAAAATATTCCAATCATGTTGTGACCCCTTAAGTATTTGTGAACTTCCGCCTTTGAAAGGCATCTGCTGTAAAAGTAGAAAAAATACAAGCTATCCTATGAAATTACATTTTTTTTTGTTATATTTATGTGTTTTCGAGATAAAATATAAATATAACAAATACTTATCTATAGAATGCGGGATTATTTACATTTAACTTTTTTTTAATAATGTTTTTTTTTAATTGTATGCTTAATTTGTTTCAATAAAAAATAAATTGAAAAATATTTTTAAAATAATGAAATTAAATAATATATATTTAAAAACAAACAAAATTTAAATAATTCAATTATCTTATTTTTTATCATACTAAAAATATTTCGAAATATATACTTCAAGTATTAAAAAAATATGGAAAAAGTAAGAATTTAAAAAATGTATAACATTGGTTCTGGATTGTAATGTTTGTAATTCTCAAAGTATGCTATTCTAAAATTTAAAAGTCATCATACAATAAATGAATATTTGAAAATTTTATGTTTGTGAAAAACTACAGATTTAAAATTGTGTGTATCTTTTTTTTTTTTTTTTTTTTTTAATAAATACTATATATATATCATTATTTTAAAGCTGAGAGAACAGGAGTGCAAAAAACCAGTAACCAAAATCCTACAATTTTTAAAGCACAGCAACAAAAATTTGAATACCTAATTCTTTTAATTTTTTACTAGATTTATCAGAAAATCTAGAGTGAAAAAATAAATTGTTTTAACAAATATATATTGAAAGCAATTTTGGGTTGAAAACTAGCTTTGAATGTCATATAGTTAGCACATTAAATTGAAGGGTAAGACAGATGTACAAATATCTATAAAAACAAATATTCCAACATTTTTAACAAAAAATTATATTTTTTTATTTAAATAAAAAATCAAATTGTCAATTTAAAATTGTAGTTGAATTAAAAACAGATATTTTGTTGCTAAAAATAGAGAATACTAAATACTAAAAAATAAAATTTCCTCAAAAATATTGTCATTGAAGTAAAATATAAATCTAAACATTAAATTCTTTTATAAATAAAGCATGACTTTGGTATACAAGTTTTGAAGTTCGCTAAAGTTCTGAAAATTGCTGTTTTAGCTTAGTCTTGATAAAATAAAATTTTCATTATAGACATCAGTGTATAATGTTAGGAAATCAATTTTGTTCAATAACCATTTAAGCATAACCCTCACATTACGAAAGCTAAAATTATAATATTACTATATGTCCGTCTGTCCGGTATTCGTCCGAATTTTTAAAATAAAAAGCTAGATGGGCTGAGGATTAAGCACTCATTTATTGCCAAATAGGTGCTTATTTGATCCAGAAATTTTCAAAAAAAATTTACTCCTGGTGTAATTATTGCATCTTACCAGAAATTGATAATTGATTTTCGTCTAATAGAGGACATACTAAACGTCGATTTTGCAAATTCTTGATTTTTGTATTGAACTTATTGATATAATCTTCATGTTCCAGACGTTTTTCTCAAACAAATAAATGGATGACTCTCGAGTCAAAGAATATATAGCATGAACATGGCCATTTAAAAATCAAAATCATCTTCAAACATATATTTTCATAATCAAATGATATATGTAATATTGCTATTAATGAATTGCTAATTGAGACATTGTTCAAAGTTAATTCGCCCTTCTTGATGGCATTATTACATTCTAAATCTGTCTCTACTACAGACATAATCTTATCGATAGTCTCACTCAAAACCTCAGCTTCTGGAATATATCTGGAATAGGAATATTACTAAAGTTTTTCAAGCTGATTCTAACTCTTATCATCACTTTTTTTATGGATGTTCTAAATCGATATTTCCTTGAGTCTTGCGTTCCTTGAAACTTTCAGCTTAACAGGCTTGGAAGAAATGCAAAAAAGTGTCAGTGGCAATTTTTGTTCACGAAAATCATTTTAATCTTGAAAATCAGATTTAAGTGTAAAATAGATAGGTGTAAAATTTAACGAAGTCAGCAATCTAGGCATAATGATAAACTTACTCACTGGGATGATGAAATCAAGAAGCAAACATGTCTATATTAGTACGTACTTTCAATGTTGTGTGCTTTCAATATTCTCCCAAGGATACGAAGTTATAACTTGAAAAAACTTCCTTTTAGCGGATATAATTATTGGTGAATTGATTAACACACTAAGTCAAAAGTACACATGTAGCGTTCAAAAGCGAGCTAAGCTTTGCTTTGAATCATAGAATATTTTATCACATTTCTTGAATCTTTTTAGGCTTCCTCTAAATGAATATCTAAAGTAGCATCGTAAGACGTAATTGTCTTTTCATATGTATTAAGACTTATACATCTCAAGACTAAACTGTTGAATTTTATGAAACAAACTAGAGGATTCTGATAGTAATTCTTGACTTCCAACTTCTAAAAATATTATCAACAAATATATTTATTTAATAAATCTAACAAAAATGAATAACCAGCTTATAAAATTAAAATAGCAAATAACCAGCCAATTATTTCCGCAAACAAAAAATTGAAATTGCATTCGTCTAGTTCCAGCAATATATTTATATCCTCCATTCCAACTCAATTCACAACAAATTTCTATCGATATTACGATCTAAATGAAACTGGCTATCCATTTCAGAGAGTCAAAGGATTTAAATTGGATTGTCGCACAATCATCGCAAACACTGGTGTTGCTGGCTGGATCCGAACCGAATCTATTCGATTTTCACATCCGAAAGAAAAATATGATATCAGCAAATAGAAACTAAGTGGATCTCCTTTAGGTAGTAAACAGGAAGCGCGACCGAACCGAACCGATGCTGTATGCCGAAGTGAAGAAGAAATGAAATTGAAAATTTATGGACGGAGTGGACAGCAATGCAAATGCCAAGGATCTAACCAACTACCCAACGAAGCATGCAACCAACTCCAGCACGTAGCCATGGCTAGCAGGCCAATCCAGCCAGCCAATTATATTATAAAATATATTATAGAATGTTGCAAGAAGAAAATCCTCATCCTTCGAAATCCTTCAAAGGAGTGGAAGTGTCTAGAGGAGAAGAGTGGCAAAAAGAAAATTATTGAATTGGAAAAAACCGATAATTTTAAATGATAGGAAATGAAGACTGCGATGCAATAGCTGTTGGATAGATATACTACCAGTTTTTTTCTATTTTTGGTACTACATATCTCATTCCATTACAGAATCCTTTTTCCTCCTTTTATCCGTTTTCTCGTGTTTTTGTTCTTGTCTTCTTTCTTTCTGTTTGGACTTTATTTCATGCAGAAAATTAAGTTTAAGATCTTAATTTAAGTTAAGAGAAAAGGAACACTGCATGTGGATCCATCCAGAGAGATAGCACTTGCAAGGAATGCGATTATTTATGGCCAACATTTAACTGGGTTAAGCTCGAATTGATTTACTTTCTTTAACACATTTCCTTATTTGTTGAAAAAGGGTAATCTGATTTGATAATATGCCTTTTGGCTTCAACTTCAATTGCTTGTACGATGTACTATACGTACTTTACTCGAACGTATATACGTTTAATGCACAATGAAAAAGGATAACATTCTGTCTCTTCTTTTATATTCTTCTTCTTTGGGAAAGTTTTTTTTTTAGAATGTATTTTCCTTTGGTCTCTTGGGAACTTAACGTTCCATATAAATTTAATAAACCAAATTTCATTGCTTTATGGTTTTTGTGTAGTTTTATTTGATTTGAATAAAAATTGGAATTGTTGAGCACAAGGACAATTTGATTTATTTTTGAATCTTTAAATTTTGTATTGAATGCTTTCTTATTTTTGTTTGTATTTTATTTATATTTTAAGATAACATTGATAAAACTCAATATTTCAGTTTGACAAAATTATATTAGGCGAATGAGTGTACTCATTTTTGGAGGTAAAATTCTGAAATGAAACAGTAATTAACCTTGACGNTAAATTTTGTATTGAATGCTTTCTTATTTTTGTTTGTATTTTATTTATATTTTAAGATAACATTGATAAAACTCAATATTTCAGTTTGACAAAATTATATTAGGCGAATGAGTGTACTCATTTTTTGAGGTAAAATTCTGAAATGAAACAGTAATTCACCTTGACAAGCTACAACCCAAATTAGACATCTTCATGAACTTCCTAAGAACGCTAAGAAAATACTAAGAATACTAATTATTCAAATTTACTAGTAAGAGATATTCGAAACTTACTCAATATTGTACCTATATATCGACGATAGAAATAATGAATTAATGAAAATTCTAAAACAACAACATCATCTATGATAATCGTCAGACTTATAAAAAAATTCAAATCAAAGAGTACTCTTCGATCACTATTAATATACAAATGCTGCTGATATTCCATCTTTGTTGAACTCTGAGTAAGGACTTAGTTGAATCTATAGACCACAGCATTTTTAATTTTAATTGAAGTCTGTATCATAAATGAAAGCAATACGCAAAATAAGTAAGCTACACATTTCAAAGACCAGGAAAATATGTATTGTATTTTATATTGAGTGTGTCAGATATTTTATTTGTGAAATGCATATTTTGTTCACACATTTAATTGATAAAAAGTTACACATCTTTAAAGATGCCAACATTCCACATAATTCGATGAGCATCTTATATGTTCTGATTCACCCTCTGTAATAATTTTTCTGAATTAAGCGATTACTTAACATATCTCTCTATTTCTGAAGAAATTGGAATCTTTCCACAGGCTTCACTGGTCTTCGTCTAAGAACCCTTGGTTTTGTTTCTGGAGTTCGGAAATCTTCTTGCTCAACTTCTACTTCAGCAGGTTGTACTTCATCTTCGATTTGAACACCAGGATCTTGTGCCGGTATTTTGAAGTCCGATTGAAGAATATCCAATGATAGTCCAATGGTTGTTGTAGATCAGCGTTTTTCGGTTTACCAAAATTCTTTTCTAGATTTTTTATCCAACACTGAAATGTCTTTCTTTGGCATGATGTTGGTTGTTGAAACTTAGATCTTGGTCGATCGAGTGTTTTATTAATCTTCCTCGCCAAGAAAGCTTGAGCAGGTGATTTACATTCAGGACAGTTTCGATTGTAGATTGAACGATACATTTGTGGAAAAACTTGAAGAATATCCTCTGTAAGACCTTCGAAATGTTTGATAACCTAATTGGGTGCCATTGTCAGAAACGTTTTGCTTGATGTTATTGAGGTGCAGTGAATGATTTCTGGAAATTTTTTAAAATGAAACAACAAAATAGTTACTTTTTTGAGGTTCTGCAATATATATGTCAACTCGTTCCATAGGTTCAGTAGATACAGGCCAGGATAACAATGCTGTTTTATTAGTATTATTTGCAGATGATACACATTATTACACTCACGATTAAAATGTTAGATTTCATTGTCTATGTGAGGCCAGTAGACATGAGAACTAGCCAATGCTTTCATATGATCAATGCCAAGATGCCCTCGATGTAAGCTTTTGATGATTATTTTTTGATAGATTTTAGGAATCACAAGATTTAATTCAAAAAGAACACATCCATTAAAAACAGTTAAAGAATGTCTCCTGTTGTAAAACTCTCTAACGTCGAAGCTCAAACATCGAACTTCTGATATACATTTTTTAAATGTTCTCTTCATTTGTAGTTGCTTTTAAAACCATGTTACTTTAAATTTAGAAGAGTTTGGACTTCCTAACTTTTTCCAATTTGGTTCGCTGATGATGGTATAATATCTGATCCTGAAACTAGTTGCAATTCCATTGAAATCTTGGTGTTATTTAAATTTTGTTCGATATTACTGAATCCTACGTGAACACATTTTATGGATCTAGAATAATTGCGACTGAAATTTCCTTAGCGGATATCATAGCATTGAATTTCGAACATTACTTAGTATTCGTGTTGTTACTCTTTGAACGCAAATTTTTTAAATTATTAAAAAACTTACAATAACCATCTATGCGGCCTTTCTTTTTGCATTTAACACAATGTTGGTCCTTGAATTGATAATTCTTGTAGTAATGAAAGGAACGGATCCTTTTGACTTTTGACCTGTATTTCTTGACTTACTGTTGTTCTCCAGATTGAATTTACCAAAAAAGAGAACTTATAAAGCTTGGACTTCCTCTAAAAGATCTTCAAGCTTGTATTCCGGCTTGTTTTGAATCTTGAGCAGTTGACGACTTCTGATTTCGGAGTCTAAGTCAGCTTTTAACCCAAAAATTAGACATTTACACTAATCCGATGATAACTCGGTGAATATTAACTTCTCACAGCTTTTGTTGACTCTCGTTGTATAGGTCACAAATCTTGGTGATGGATTCTTTGTCTTCCCAGAAGTGCTTTCAGAGTCTTGATAGTGTCTACGAACGTTTCTTCTGTTGGTTTTGCAAAAAGAATGTAGTCGGCTTACTTCAATGTTTACAGATCACTATGCTAATTTCACTATGAATTCATCAAAAAATTATCCACTTCAGAAAGAACGTTCTGCACACCTTTCAAATAATGACATTGACTATAATCTTAGTACTATATAAGCAAGGGTAAAAAGCGAAGCCTTTCCGACTATTTCCCTATACTGATCTCTTGAATCTTAGGAGGCAGTTGTGGTCACAATGCAGTCAATGTATATTACTGCATTATTATACAAGCAAAGATTGGACTAAATACAGAATCCTTCGCACAACTACACAAAATATCTACTCAAGGCGAAGAAATATAGGGGGAAGCATTTATGTGAATCGATATAATTCAACTGTAAAGCTCGTCGTCTTAGCNCAATGTATATTACTGCATTATTATACAAGCAAAGATTGGACTAAATACAGAATCCTTCGCACAACTACACAAAATATCTACTCAAGGCGAAGAAATATATAGGGAAGCATTTATGTGAATCAATCTAATTCAACTGTAAAGCTCGTCGTCTTAGTNCAGGGTTCTATATACTATGAAAAGCTATCCGACTTTTATTAAAAAAAGGAGAATGGATTCTGTCTAATTCAGAGATGAATGACATCTTCCTGAGCAAACAATTTCCCGGATCCACTAAAATTCAAACAAATATAGATCATTTTGATTTGCAGCTTTGGA